>PVIU01017350.1:0-42197 GCA_004026605.1 Ondatra zibethicus
AACCCGAACCCTAAAAGATGAATATGGTATGTACTCACTCATTAGTGGACTCTAGCCATAAACAAAGGACATTGAGCCTATAGTTCACAAGCCTAGAGAAACCAAATAACAAGGTATACCCAAAGAAAAAGTATATAAATCCACCTGGAAATTGGAAGCAGACAAGAAGGACAGGCAAAAGTTGGGAGCATGGGCGTGGGGGTACGGGTGGGGTGGGTTTGGGGGAAGGGGAGAGGGGAAAATAGAAGGCAGTAGGGAAGGATTTGGGAGAGCTTGGGAAAGTGGGAGGGCTGAGATGGAGGAAGGGTGAATATAGGAGCAGGGATGAAGATATCTACTTTAAGGGAGCCATTTTAGGTGTGGCAAGAGACTTGGCTTCAGAGGGGAATCCTGGTGTCCACAGGGATGTCCCCAGCTAGGTCAATGGCCAGCAGAGGACAGGGTTCCTGAACTGGCCTTGCCCCATAGTCACACTGATGATTATCTCGAATATCACCATAGAATCTCTGTCCAGCGATGGATGGAGATAGAGACAGAGATCCACATCACAGCACTGGACTTACTCCCTCCAGTTGAAGAGCAGAAAGAGGGAGAAGATGAGCAAGTAAATCAGGACAGCGAGGGGTTAGTCCACCCACTGAGACTGTGTGACTGATCTAATGGGAGCTCACCAAATCCAGCTGGACCAGGACTGAAAGAGCATGTGATCAAACCGGACTCTCTGATTGTGGCTGACAATGGGGGCTGACTGAGAAGCCATTGATAAAGGCACTGGGACTTGTTTCTACTGCATGTACTGGCTTTTTGGGACCCTATTCTATTTGGATGCACAGCTTCCTAAGCCTGGATGTAGGGGGGAGGGCCTTGGACTTCCCACAGGGCAGGGTACCCTGCCCTCTCTTAAGGCTGGAGTGGGAGGGAGGAAGATGAGGGGGTGAGGGAGTGGGAAGGGAACGGGAGGAGGGGGGGAAGTCTATGGAAAAATAAAAAATAAATAAAGAAAGAAAGAAAGAAAAAATACTTAATTCTCCCTAAGGTAAGAGGTAAGTAGCAATATTATGTTTATTTATACATAAATAAACTATTGCAATTATCAATTAGAGTTCTGAAGTCCTTGCCAATATTTGAATATTACTTGTATTCTATCAGCTATGTGACTTGGAGATATTAATCTAACCTGTAGAAAAATCTCCATTTCATCATTGCTTTGAAAGCTAGGGTTGGTTTTAGCAGCCAAGAGAATATCTCTGAGATTTCTTAGGCCTAAATTCTAAACACTGAAATGTAGACTATTTGAGAAGTCTTATAAGCCCAGCTAATGATTTTGAATCAGCCTTATAGGTACTGAAGTGTAAAGTTATTTTCTTTCTCTTTTTGGTTTTACTAATTGCTATTCAAAGAGACATTTATACACATATACATGCATATATGTATATATAAACTGAGTAACAAAATTCTTCCTAATTTTTTGCTGTTGATATTTCAAAGACTGAAGATGAGGAAATATGTATAAAATAACAGACATAATGCTGACTGATAAAAGTTTATTATGTTATTTACCTGCTTTTTAACTAAATTCAGTAGTCAGAGATCATAGACAAAGGATAAAGGGTTAAATAGATAATAGATAATCAAGTATTCCTTTATAACATATTAAGTTGGATAGAAATTCAAATGATATATTTGAATTTAATATATTAAATATTCTGAACATACACCCTTTACCTTCCACTCCTTCCACAAATTAAGGGCAAACCTCTTAGGGAAAGGATTACTTCTTCGTCCAGGCCACCCAGCCACAAAATAACCACTCAGAAAACCATATTCTTAGCAATATTGTTTTGCCAGTAGCTTAAGCGTATTTCTGGCTAAACTCACGTCCTAAACTAACCCATCTCTATTAGTCTGTATATTGCCATGTGGCTGTGGCTTACCAGCTAAAGTTCCCAGCGTCTGTCTCAGGTGGCAGATCCATGGCTTCTTCTGACTCTGTCTCCTTTCTCCCAGCATTCCATTTAGTACATCCCCCCACCTAGCTCTGTTCCCCTGTAGCTCTGCTATAGGCCCATAGCAGTTTCTTTATTCATTAACCAATAAAAACAACACATAGACAGAATGACCTCCCACACCACAAACCAAGTCTGGCAATTTGAATAATTGTTCCCCATACTTTCCATACATTTAGAATAATTGTTCTTCAGTTGTTGTTGCAGTATTGCAAAGCTTAGTATATGTGGCCTTATTGGATGAGGTATGCATTCAAGGTAAGATTCAGAGTTAAAAGACTCCTTTGTCATATCTAGTTCACACATTCTGCTTCCTGCTTGAGGGTCAAGAAGTAAACTCTCAGTTTTCTGACAGAGGCATCATGATTGCTTGATGCCATAATATCCCACCATGACAGATTCTTATCCCCCTGGAATTTTGAGCCCAATAAACCATGCTTAAAGGTTCCTTGGACATGATCATTTGTTTTGCTTTGTTTTTTATAACAGCAATAGAATTATCAACGCAAAGATAACTGATTTCTGATTTCAAGAAATTTGATACAATGGGCCTTGCTTAAAATAGATGATTGAATGGCAGGAAACAAACTTTTAAAAGTGAAAATAAGAGAATGAAAGAAAAACATATTCAAAATGAGTTTTTTAAATATTTATTCTCAATCTCTGAGAATGTTCTTTAAAAGCAAATTAAAATGTAATGTGATAATAGATGGCTAAAATTAAGAACTGTCAACTTCTTTAATAGAATATTACAAACCATCAGTTAAATTAGCAACATCATTTCCTCTCACATGCACCTCCCTACTATGACTATAAATGTGAATTTTAAGAATGTTTTAAGTCTACCTATCTCTGTGTGTTAAGATACCATAAACAGAGTTCAGAATTTATTTACAGTTTATAGGTTACTATCTTATAGGTTACATATTATTTTGCTTTTATGAATAAAAAATTAGCAATTTAACAAAAGTATAGTTATTATAGAAAATTATGGAGATATACCATAATGAGATACCCTTTCACATTTATAATAATGACTAAAATATTTTTTAAAAAACAAATTCTGGCAAAGATTCAGAAAACTCAGACCATTTACATTTAAATGGTGGTAAGAAAGTAGAATGTTACATGCACTTAAGACAGTGTCTGGCAGTACATCTAAATGATTAACATGTAATTACCATATGACCTCACCTTTAAATTCCAAATTAAAAAAAAAACCTCCAAGCATACATAGACATATATAAATGCATGCAAACACAGAAAACATGCTCATGAATATTTGGAACATCTAAACACAGTAGCATTAGACTAAATATAACCAATTTATGCATTGGAATACTCCAGTTGTAATTATAGAATCGAGTAATTATAATGCTTAAAAAGAATTAATCTTGAATCTATGCCAAATAAGTCAATTACAAGAGGCATGTTATATTTATGTTGTAGGATATTTCCAAAATAAGCAACTCTATAAATACATTAAGTATGTTTGTAATTTCCTAAATAGAGATAAATAAGGATCAGTCAACTTGTCAACTGGTTATATAGTTTCTTCCATGCAATGTCATACAATTTAGGTTGTAAATGTAAGGTATGAACTTACTTCAAAATAATAGCATGAGCCAGGCAGTGGTGGCACGTGCCTTTATTCCCAGCACTCTGTAGGCAGAGTCAGGCAGATCTCTCTGAGTTTGAGACCAGCTTGGTTACAAGAGATAGTTCCAGGGACAGACTTCAAAGCTACAGAGAAACACTGTTTTAAACCCCCAAATAATAGTATGAAATTATAAAAGGGATTTCAGTTAAAGAGGATAAGACAGATATGCTTATTCAATATATATTATGATACTATGAGAGGATAAGTAGGTGGATCAAGGGGTAAAGTGATTGCCTTGGAAGCATGAGGGCCAAAGTTTAAATCCTTGCAAGTCATATAAATGCTGGATGAGTGTGACAGTTTGCCCATAATTCTAGTATTGGTCACAAGGGTTATACAATGTAGGTGGGCTGTTTAATCTCCTCTATCATAAAAGTCTGAATTCAACTGACAGACCCTGCCCTAATAAATAAGCAATTTTGAAGGAATTAGTTCATACATTATAGTGAAATGAATTTCATTTGAATTGAAAATTAATATATAAATTTATGGATTAAAATGTTTAATATCATTTAATTTAAAAATTGATTACCACAATTTATTAATTGTTGTCACCTAATTTTACAAAGAGAGAACAAATACATATATTTCTCAATGAGCAGCACACAATAACTTTCAAGCATTATTATTAGGTTTATAAATTCATTGTTATAGAAAACAAATTTGAAATAAGATTAAAAATAACTAGGAATACTCAAAATGTTCACTACATTGAAACATCATTTGTTCCCCTCAAAGGTTTCACAAACATAAAGATATGTAGACTTTCAAAAGATCAAAATAAGTACCTATAAGTTATTTCAATTATATAAAATTTGACACAAATGTGAAGTTTATAGTTACATAAATATTTAAAAGAAGTTCTTGAAGACTAAAGAAGAGAGGAGGTATGTCATCTTATTGCAACTTAATAGATTATGGCTGACTGATATATATATGGAAAGCCTGCCCTTATCTTAAGAGAAAGGAGGAATGGATTGAAGGAGTGATGTTTGAGGACAGGGAAGGTTGGGGTGAGGGGCAGAGAGGACAAGAGAGAGGGGAAATATGATACAGCTGAACTAATTAATTAATTAATTAAAGAAAAAGGTCTTAAGAATTTTAATGAGTCTTGTAAATTTTTGAGCAACAAAGACAGTTTCAAATGACTGATGGTATGAAGAAGTGGAAGAGAAAAGAGACAATGAGAGAAGAAAACTAGAAACATGCAAAGATACATTCTACATTACTAGTCTTGCCTTTCTAAAGAGAAATTACAGATTATAAATAACATTTTTATTTTCTTTATGGAACTATGATGGTTAGTATTAATAGTCAACTTGTACCATTTGACAGATGGCCTCAGACATGACTAGCAAAAGATTGTCTTGATTAAAATAATTGATGTTGGAAGACATAATTTTAAAGATTTATTTTTCTTAATTTATGTGTATGAATGTTTTGACCACAGGTACATACGTCCATTTTATGCATATCTGGTGTCTGCAAAGGTTAAATTATATCACTTGATCCTCTTAAATTGGAGTTACAGATGAATCTGAACTGCCATGTAGGTGCTAAGAAATAAAACTAAGTCCCCTATAAGAGCAGCAAATGCTTTTAACTCTCCAGCCATGGGAAGATCCATCTTAACTGTGGCAGGATCATTGCTTTGGCAAGATATTGCATACATGGCTTATTTGGTACTCTTGCAGAGGCACTGAGTTTTCTTCTCAGCATCTCTCTCGTATGTACACATTCATTTTATATTTCTATATTACTTATATACTTAGATATATTTGCATATTGATTATACATGGTTAATATAGATATTTGAATTGTTTTGGTATAGATAATTTTCTCAAAACTGATTTTTCTAAAAAATAAATAGATGCTAATATAATGAAATGTGAAATTAAACTTACTGCCTCAAGATTCTAAAAATGTTTCCGTCAACTATCAATTTAGCAAATTCTCTACTGTGAGAATCTTTTTTTTTCTGGGAAGGATGATTTTATTTGCTGTTTGAAGCTTATACACACACACACACACACACACACACACACACACACACAATGAAGATTACCTTTCAGTAACTTTTCTAGGACTGTACCACTTAGGACAAGGTAAAGTCTGTTAAATAGATAGAAAAGTGTTGGGGCTAGCTCAATTTGGGAACTAACCAGGCCAGCTTAAAGATAAACAATTATATTTTTAATTGTTATAAGGGGAAACTCACACCACAAGAACGGGAATTCTGAGTTCCTATGTGTCTGGTGGGAATCACCCAGAGAGAGCAAGCACTTGGTCTGTCCCAGTTTATCTTCCTGGGCTCCAGGTAGCCATGCCTTAACTAGGCATGATTGGTTAACAGAGCTTCCCCATTATCTTCCCCTTTTGTCTAAACAAGATCGATCCAATAAAACTATATATAATAGGAACAGATGCCAAATATAAAATTACAAACAATATAAACAATATTAAGCAAGGAACACTTAACAAAAATTTTACTAAACATTCTATTTCAAGGAGTCTAAATCTTGCATTGAAATTAAGCTTGACTAAATAATGAGGAAGGTAAGTACAACTATCTAATAATCTTCAACCCCATCGAAGAGCTGAGAAGGGAAATAATATTACTTGAATAAGCAGGAAATGAATCAAGCAGCTTCCCAAATGTGCAGTAGATGACAGAGACAACTGGCTACCTGGGCAATCACACAAAGTCTCATTTGCAATGTTGAAGCAACCAACTCTGGCTAAGGCCTAAAATGACTGACAGACCATTTTCAAAGGCAAGAAACTTTTCAAAACTATCTTACCCTGTCTTGGCAGGATTTAACAGTCCTGTTTTATCCATTTACGAATACTTTGTATCTTTGTCAGTGGTTGAGGTATGGCATTTCTTTGCCCAAAGGCCAGTTCTGCCAAGAAGAAAACAAGCTCCAGGTGGAGTGTCTTAGGTGCTCAACATTTTCTAGGGAAAAGATAGGTGCTGCCAGGAGCAATTATGTCTCAGGTCAACAAAACTCTAACTTGTTTAAATGCCATTTTCTACAGCTCTTTGAAGTGTTTGAAGATTATCTATCTATGCAGAATATAATCTCTATGTATCTAAAGAACCTGATTAGTCTAACTATAAGTATGACAAACATAAATGACTATTGATCTCTAATTCTTAATACCTGTATAACTTAAAGACGAAGACAATAAACAACTGTGCAATAAATGAGGAAAATGACCTCCAAATGTAAACAATGTATAAGTATCTTGACCAGAGGTAGAAATGTACACTGCAATATTGTAAATATATATCAATATATAAAAAGTGTTTTAAACAGAGGTAGAAGCATGCATGCATACAATATTCAATATTATTTAACTTTGTATCAATATACAAGAATCTATACCTATGTAATTGTTTATAAATAATAACTCACAAACCAATCTATTATCCCATCATCCAATCCCCCCTTTTTATACAAAAGGATCCCTGAACTCATAAAATTTCCCTCAACCCTCAACTGTATACCAATTATAATCAACCCCTAAATGATGTCCCTAACCCTGAGGACAAACTTTCCTGGGAGAGGGGACGTTGTCTTCTAGAATTACTTCCAGCTGTCAGGGGGTGACGTTGTTTCTACAGGTTCCTGTGAAAGTAAAATGATGGTTAAGTTTCAAGATTAATGTCTGGTAAGATTGCAAATAGTCTTTGAGTATTTTGTGGAGGTCTGGCCAGAATGTTGTAAAAGGTGTGCACCATTTCAGCTAACCAAGTTGGAACCATCTTGTGCAGCTGGTACCCAAAACAGGTCTTGTAATAGCGCTATCAATGTCATGACGTCATATCAACCAGGTGGAATTGTTGTTATGGGGTCCCATCTTCTTCCTGGAAACTTAAAAAATTACTGGAGAAAAATTCATTGTTCATTTATAGAAGTCTTCCAGAATATACGTTTCTTGTGTCTTACTTATTTGGTAGAGCATTAGACTCTTAATCTCAGGGTCGTAGGTTTGAGCCCCACGTTGGCCACCACGTGTTGGGGCTAGCTCGATTATGGAAATAACCAAGCCAGATAAAAGATAAACAATTATATTTTTAATTGTTATAAGGGGAAACTCAAGCCACAAGAATGGGAAGTCTGAGTTCCTCTGTGTCTGGTGGGAATCGCCCAGAGAGAGCACGCACCTGGTCCATCCCAGTTTTTCTTTCTGGGCTCCAGGTAGCCACGCCTTACCTAGGCATGATTGGTTAATAGAGCTTCCACATCAGAAAAGGAAGAGTTATACTTCCTTAAATTAAGGATGATCTATAATCTTCTTTTGTGTGTATCTTGTTAGAGAATAATTGAGTTATTCTACACAACCTTGTAACAATGCATTTTAAGGTAGTTTACATACTATAACAATACACATTGATCTAGAAAACCTACAATTAACACTTATTGCTCATTTTTGGATGCTAGATAGTCCAACACCAAGGTACTAACAAATTCATTGTCTGTTCAAATTCATTTCTGTATTAGCTACTTTCCCCATATGTGATGAGATACCATGACAACAGGCAATTTAGTGAAGAGTTCATTTGACTTATGCTTCAAGAATTGTCTATATATCCACAATAGTAGGTGAGACATGAAAGCAGGAGAGAAGAAGCTGATAAATAACATTTCAATTGCACACAAAAGAAGAAAGTGAACTGGAAGTATAGGAATTCTATAAATCTCAAAATCTAGGCACAGTGGTGTACTTCCTTTAGCAATGCTTAACCTCCTTAAGGTTACTTAACCTTTCCAAACTCTACCACCAACTGAGTTCCAAACATTCAAATACGTGAAACTACAGAGCTCATTTCTCATTCAAACTACTACAATTCCTCTTATGATGCCCCTAATATTTGACATTATGTATAAGTATTGGTGATCAAATGATTTGGGGCTTCTTATCATGATTCATGATGGATATACTTGCATGATATATTCACCAGCCTCTAAATCCCAACTTCCAAATATCATACAGAGCATTAAATTGCAGCATGAATTCTGAGGGAAACAAATGTTCAAACAACAGCACAAAGTCATCTTGCTTTGCTATGACTTTCTGAAAGAAAGAGAAACTAAAAATTAATTGCCCAATTGGATGTTTATTCAAGCCAAAACTTGCTGCATTTGCCTGTATACAACATAGCAGAATGAAATATCAGCTGAGCATAGAAAGTGTTATCCATTTTTCTTTGGATAAAAACGACACCAAAGAAAGTAACTTTGCTTAAGGGAGCTTGCTGACAACCCATGAAATGTGTAAAGTATGTGAAATTCGATATTTCATATGAGAGAGGTGCTATTTTACTTTACAAAGCCATCTGGAGAATTGTGGATGAAACTTAATAGCACCCTTGCCAAACTCATACAATGTCCTAGGATCCATGTAAACACTAAGAAAATATCATGGCAAGGGTAAATTATGACTAAAGACTATAGGAATACAAATGGGCCCCACAAGACATTCTGTTGGACATGAGATCCAAGGAAGACATGGATGGTCATATATGACTACCTAGAGTATATACAACATATAACAAAGAACACACAACTGTTATCATTTTAGGCAAGCAAAGTTTGTTCAATAACTCCTTGTTTACCAGCTTTAACTCTCAACTCCATAAGAAATCTTAAGTAAGACCACTACTCAAGAGATCTGTAGAAAGCTATTGGTAAGACTGCCGTTTTTATTGTGCTTTTCCTACCTATCCAAGAGCATGGGAGATCTTTCCATTTCCAGGTATCTTCTTCAATTTCTTTTTTTAAAAAGCATTAAGTTCTTGTCATAAAGGTCTTTCTCTTGTTTGGTTAGAGTTATCACAAAGTATTTTGTATTACTTTTGAATATTATAATGGACAATGTTTTCTGATTTTTTCTTGGCCCATTTATCACTTGTATTTAAGAGAGATACTGATTTTGTTTGAGTTAATTTTGTATCCCACCACATTATTGAAGGTGTTTTTTGGCTGTAGGATTTCTCTGGTAGAATTTTTGGGGTTACCTCTGTACACTTTCATATCATCTGCAAATATTCCATCCAAACAAAAAAGAATATACCTTCTTCTCAGCACCTCATAGAACCTTCTCAAAAACTGACTACATACTCGATAACAAAACAAACCTCAACAAATACAAAAAATTGGAATAACCCCATGTACCTTATCAGATCACCGTGGTTTAAAACTAGAAGTAAAGAGCAATACTAATTCTAGAAAACCCACAAACTCATGGAAATTAAACAATGCTCTCCAGAATCATCAGTGGGTCAAGGAAGACATAAAGGGAGAAATTAAAGACTTCCTAAAATTCATTGAAAATGATTATACAACATACCCAAATTTAGGGAACACAATGAAAGATGTTAAGAGGAAAGTTCATAGTACTAAATGCCTATATACAGAATCTGGAAAAATCCCAAACTAGTGAATTAATGGAACATTTGAAAACTTTAGAACAGAAAGAAGCAAACTCACCTAAGGGAACTACATGCCAGGAAATAATCAAATTGAGAACTGAAATAAACAAAATAGAAACAAAAGAACAATACAAAGAATGGATGAGACAAAGAGTTGGTTCTTCAAGAAAATCAATGGAATAGAAAAACCTTTATCCAAACTAACGAAAAGGTAGAGAGAGAATATCCAAATTAACAAAATCAGAAATGCAAAGGGGACATAACAACAGACATGGAGGAAATACAGAGAATAATCAGGTCATATTTCAAAAACCTGTACTCTACAAAATTGGAAAACTTGAAGGAAATGGACAATATTCTGGATAAATATCACTTACCAAAATTAAATCAAGACCATATAAGCAAATTAAAGAGACCTATAACTGCTGAAGAAATAGAGAGATCTTGATAGAAGTAATTATTATGGGGTTAGGAAGAAACCTGGTGTTAGAGAAATTCCTAGGAATCAACAAGGATGACTCCAGCAGAGACTCCTAGCAATAGTGGAGAGGGTGCCTGAACTGGCCTTCCTCGATGATCAGATTGGTGACTACCCTAAATGTCAACATAGAACCTTCACTCAGTAACTGACGGAAGCAAATGCAGAGATGCACAGTCAAGCACTGGGATGAGCTCAAGGAATCAAGTAGAATAGAGGGAAGAGGGATTATATGTGCAAAAGGGATCAAGGCCACGACGGGAAAACCTGAAGGAGGATGCTTAACCCAAAGAGACAGTTGACCTGAGTTCATGGGAACTCACATACTCTAGACTGAGAGCCAGGGAGCCTGAATGGGGCTGAAATAGATCATCTACATGTGGGTGACAGTTGTGTAGCTTAGTCTGTTTGTGGGACCCCTGGCAATATGATCAGGATCTCTCTCTGGTATATGAGCAAAGTTTATGGAGCCCAGGACCTATGAAGGGATGCCTTTCTAAGTCATGATGCAGGAAAGAGGGGCTTGGTCCAGCCTCAACTTAATGTGCCTGGCTTTGTTGACTCCCCATGGGAGGCCTTACCATCTCTGAGGAACAGATGGGGGTGGGTTGGGGAAGGTGAGGGGAGCAGGATGATGAGAGGGAGGATGGACTGTGGTTGGACTTCAAAAAATAAGCAAGAGTTCTGGTTTGTGATAAGGGAAAGCACAATTATAAGTCTTTCCTTACTTCAAATCTCCAGACTCAAAGCCTGGTCAGCAGTGAGAAAAGTCTGAACTTGGAAGTCAAATGAGAATTGTTCAGTTTTACTGAAAAGAACTTTCAATGTCTGAAAAAAACTTAATCTCTTATTTGAAATCTATAACATGTCTAGTTGACAGACTCAATTCAATGGAGCCATCAAAACCGTGTGTCCCTTATGTAAGTAAAAGTTTAGACTATTAATCTGCAAGATTAACATCAAAATTTTATTACTCAGGATTCCAACCTCCAAACATTTTTTCAATACCATTCTAAGTAAGGTACGTGAGAACTCCACCTTTGTATAATTAACATTTCCATTTATTTCTACTCTTTCCACATATGTTAGTATATATTTCATATACACTTGCCTCTACTTGAAACTTTGTAGATCATCTAAGGATGTCTATAAATTGTAGATCAATTGTATTGTTTGTGTGAGGCAATAAGCTTGATCTATAGCATTGCAGAATAAGTAAATGAAGGCATCAAAAATATAATTATGATGAACTATACCATATATCAAGTTAAAAAAAGTTAAACATGGTCTAGAGACATAGCTCGTTTGGTACTCTAGCAGAAGATCTGAATTCGGTTTTCAGTACAATCATGAGAGGTAGTAACTTTTTGTTTGTCCAGTTCCAAAAGACTTCATGCTTTCATCTGGCCTCCATGAGCAGTACATGTGCATGGTACATAGAAAAAGATACATCAAGATACCTAGACACATAAAATAAGATATACACATTTTAAAAATATATCCAATATTTATTTTGATGTTCTGAAAATGATTCCTATGTACTATAATATAAAAATACATTACCTTGTAATTGCAATTTTTTATTTATATTATTTACAAGTGAAAATTTTATATATTAATTACTTACAATATCATGTTTAATATGGGTATACACTGTGGAATATTTGCATCAAATTTTAGGTGTATTTTCTAATATATTTAGCACATTTTTGTGAAAACATTTAATATCTACTTTTCATCTATTCAGTCTTTAAGTCAGGAATATAATACCATTAACTATACTGAACATTCTTTTTTACTTGCTTGATATTTCTTTTTATTTTATATTTATTTGTTTGTTTTGTGTGTGTATGTAATCATAACATCGTGTATATGAAGGTCCAAGTCAGATTCCTCTTTGGTGACAGTCATCTGTACTTACTTAGCCATCCCAACACTGACACTATACTGAATGCTATAAACAGCATTACCTACAATCAAATTCAAGAACTTACAC
Organism: Ondatra zibethicus; assembly: GCA_004026605.1. Taxonomy (NCBI): domain Eukaryota; kingdom Metazoa; phylum Chordata; class Mammalia; order Rodentia; family Cricetidae; genus Ondatra; species Ondatra zibethicus. Next base: position 12,580 of record PVIU01017350.1, read on the forward strand.
TTCTTGTCTAACTCAAATACTAAACTGAATCAACATCTTCTAATTTTGCTCACACTTCCCTATTCCCCAAAGTCACAACTCTATTCTCTGTTTCAGGGAGTTTGATTTTGTTAGATTCTACATGTCAGTGGTATCATATATTGTATGACTTTATGCATTTGCCTTGTTTCAAATATACCTTCCTCCAGATTCATCTATCTTGGTGCAAATGACAGAATTCTTTAAGTTTTAAGGAAAAAATATGATTTAATTACATATATATGTCTATATACAGTCATTTTTTATCTTCAATCTACTTAGGGTTAGTGAAATTAAATTAATATTTTAGTTACTCTGAAAGACACTAGAGTAAACATGGAAGTGGATATCTACAAAAAAATCTAGTTTCATATTTACTGGATACACATCATTCATTGCTGGTTCCTATATTGTCTGTATTTCTGTATGTTTTAAGAATTACTCATTATGATCTAGCTAGACTCTGACTCCTGTCCTTTCAGGGAGTTTCAGGTGTGGACTTCTGCTTGTGACATGAATCTCAAGTTGTACCATTCATTGGTTGGCCGCCCACACAGGTTCTGGACCACCATTATCCCAGTCTGTCTTGTAGGGAGGACAAATTGTACGTCAAAAGTTTTGTGGCTGGGTTGGTGTCCCAATCTCTTCACTCGTTTACAAGCCTTGCCTGGTTACAGAAAATGTCTGATTCAGGCTCTGTATTCTCTATTATTAGGAGTCTTCACTCAGGTCACTGTTATAGATTCTTTGGAGTTTCTATTGTACTAGGTTTCTACCTTGCTCCATAAATGCCCCTTAATTCCAATTGTCTCTTCAAGTACACTCTCACTCCACATCCCCGACCTGATCCCAACCCCACACACCCCTAGTCCATCTGCAAAATCTATTCTATTTCCCCTTCCAAGCAAGAACCCTGTGTCCCACTTGAGACCTTCTTATTACTTACCTCCTTTGTCTGTATATTGTAGCATTGTTATCCTTTATAGCTAATATCCACTTATAAGTAAGTACATGCCATGTTTTTCTTTATGGGTCTGGGTTACATCATTCAGGATGATTTTTTTCTAGTTCCATTCATTTGTGTGCAAATTTCATGATATTTTTAACCCCTTAATAATACTCCATTGTGTAAATGTACACATTTTTTATCCACTTTTCAGTTTAGGGACATCTAGGTTGTTTCCAGTTTTTGACTACTATGAATAAAGCTGCTATGAACATAGTTGAGCAAGTGTTCTTATGGTAGGATGGAACATCCTTGGGGTATGCACCTAGGAGTGGTATATCTGGGTCTTGAGGTATATCTATTTCCAATTTTCTGAGACACCACCATATTGATTTCCAAGCTGTCTCTACAAATTTGTACATTACTGAATTTACCTCACTTTTTAGTTAGATTATTTTCTTTGTTGTCATCTAGTTTCTTGAATGCTTTATATATTTTGGACATTTTATCCATCTTTCAGAAGTGAAGTTAGTGAAAACGTTTTCCCATTTTGTAGGCTGCAATTAATTTGTCCTATTGATGGTGTTGATTGCCTTACCAATGCTTTTTCAATTTCATGAGGTTCCATTTAATTGTTGATCCTGGTGACTGTACTATTGTTATGTTCAGGAATTTCTCTCCTGTGTCAATGCATTCAAGTCTATTCCCCACTTTTTTATAGAACTAAACACAGCCATCAAGAAGAAGAAGGAGGAGGAGGAAGAGGAGGAGAAGGACATGAAATAGGAGAAGGAGGTAAAGGAAGCGAAAAGGGAGAAGGAGAAGAAAAGAACAACAACAACAAGAAGAAGAAAGTTAATAAAGAAAAAGGAGTCAATGAATATGAAGAAGTCAATGGAATGATTCCTTGTCACACTCTTCTATACTCTGCGATTGTAACCTTATCTCATCATCATCAGAGAAGTTTCATCAACTTCAAGCAACTGAGGGGAGCAGATGCAAAGACCCACAGCAAAATATTAGCAGAGCTTGGGGAATCCTTAGGAAGAAGGGGAAGGAAATATTGGAGGAGTGAAAAGTGTCAGGGACACCATAAGAAAATGGCCTAAGGAATCAACTAACCAGGACTCATAGGGGCTCACAGAGACTGAACTGACAATCAAGGAGCCCGTATGAGTCTGACCTAAGCCCTCTATATATATATATTATAGTTGTGTAGCTTGATGTTCTTAGGAGACTCCAAACAGTGGGAATGTGTGTTGGCTCTGGCTTTTCTTTTTGCCTACTTTTGAAATCCTTTTCCTCCTACTGGGTTGCCTAGTCTAGCCTTGATATGAAGGAAGTACCTAGTGTTATTGTAACTTGTTATGTAATGTTTTGTTGATGTCCCTGAGAAGTCTATTCTTCTCTGAAGAGAAATACAAGTGTGGATTTGTGTGATAGGAAAGGTGGGGGGCAAGGGCTGTAAGGAGAAAACTGAGAGGAAACTGTGGGGTTGAGATGAAACACATGAAAAACACAATTACTCATTCCATTCAATTAACAGTTATGTTATATTATATTCTGAACAATATTATGAGGTTTATAGTTTGTGAACATTCTTATAATCACTACTTACTCTTTCTTGTTGCATCTTTTTATTTATTTTTGTTGGCATTTTGTACGTCTTTGCTTACTTTTAAAATCAAACATCTTTTAGTTGCTTCTATGTAGTTTATATTTCTCTACTTTTCATCATATCTTAAACATCACACAATCAATTTTACTGAAAATATACATTACTTAAGTAATAATTGTGTCTCATATATTTGTAATATATACTTATAAATTATGTCATATATGAAAATTTTATCCTGCAAAGCTTTAAAACTTATCAATACTTTATGGAGAAATTTCTTAATTATGCAATTTTTCTCTGTTAGTCTGTTACTATCCCTGGTTATATCCAGTATTTTAAATACTGAAACAAGTTATTAGTTTTCAATGAACAAAAAAAAAACACTTGGATGTGATTATTAATCTTTACTTAATACTGAATTTTATTTTGCTAATGTTTTCTTTGGATTTTCTACATGTAATATGTATTTTATGTGGTTCCTTTCTAATTTTACTGTACAATAAAGACATCTGAACAAGATAACTGTTTTTGCCATGAACAATTATAAATCTAAGAGCAGTTACCACTTTAGATATCATAATGATCAACAGGCATTTGAAGAAAGGAGATAAAATAATTTTTACTGTATTTGAAGTAAGGGACTATTGTCAGATTCAAGACCTCTTCCCACCTCACAAAAGAATCTTTAAAAATGCAAATTTGCATTCAATAATGGCTATAAATTATTGAGGTTATTCACTTTATATTTACGGAGTCTTAGTGGATAATCATTTTGAAGGAGTTGAGGAAGTTAGTAATTTTAAACATGACTTTATATTAGATATGAAATTCTTTATATAATACTTCCTTGCTATCGTTTCAATGTTTTTTAGCATTGTATAATCAGAGTTTTAATTTCTGATATTAGTAATACAAGTGCTCTTTAGTATTTATCATAAATGTTGCAAGGCACTTATCATTATAATAAACCTTTGCAAAGCACCAGTTATTACTTCCAAATTTAGGTAATGTCTCTCTGTTTTTAGTCTCATCAATTTTTCTCTTCATATTCATTATGTACTTCCTTCTGCTTGCTTTGTGCTTCTTTTACTATTGGCTTTATATTGACATGAGATAGAATCCTAGCCAAATGCTTTGAGATGTATCAAATTTTCTAGTAAAGAGTGTTAATTAATGTGCTTACTTCTCCTGCAAATCACTATTTTTCTACCACACACAAAATTATGATAAATTGCAATTTCAATTAAGATTCTGCAAAATATTTCTCTAATATTCATTTATACTTTGTATTAGTTATTTGAGAATTTCATACATGATTTGATTGTATTAACTTCTTTTTCAAATTCTTCCCTAATTCACCCCATTTTCCTTATTCACCTGTGGTGGTTTGAGAAAAAATGGCCCACAAAGGGAGTGGCACTATTAGGAGGCATTGACTTGTTTATAGAAGTGTGTCACTGTGGTGGTGGATTTTGAGGTTTCTCTGGCTCACGTTTCCTACCGTGTGACTGTTAGTTAACTTCCTGTTGCTTTCAAGATATAGGACTCTCAACTCTTGCAGCACCATGTCTGCCTGCATATCATCATGCTCCCTGCATGATAATAGACTGAACTTTTGAAACTGTAAGTGAGCCACCCAAATTAAATGCTTTCTTTTAAGAGTTGCCATGATAATGGTGTCTCTTCAAAGCAATAAAAATCTTAACTAAGACAGAAGTTGGTACTGGGAGGGGAGTATTGTTGTGATAGGCCTGACCATGTGTTTGTCTGCAGGAATTCGAACATTAGTATATTGGGTTATGAAATCAGTGGGATGTTTTAATTACTGCTTAATGGACCATACTAGTAGGAGCATGGAAGACAGAGATACTAAGGCTTATTTGAACTGTTGGGGGCTCACTGAAGAAGCTTCAGAGGAGAAGAATTTTCGTATGTTGCCTAGAAATCCTTCTTGTGCTATTTTGCACTTGTCTGAAGAGTTTTCCTGAGGTAAAAGTAAAGAGTTCTGGATTACTGCATGAGGCTAAAGTGAAGATTTTGTATCAATTCCATTGACAGAAGAAATCTCAAAAAAGCCTATTAAATACTCTGACATGTGGATATCAGTGGTAACCAATGAAGATTTATATTGAAAAGGAACAAGCTGCGCAGGATAAATTGTGAAATGTAAATTTTGAGGTAAAAAAAAGCAGCAGGAAGTGGAATGAAGCTAAATCCTGTGTTCAAGGGGATAAACAGCATAATAAATGAAATAAAAGGAGTCATGAACTCAGGACAAGGTCCCACCCAGCTAAATTTACAACTTCTGGAAAAAACTGAAAAAGCTTAGAGTGGTGGGATATACCTTTAATCTCAGCATTGGGAAGGCAGAGTTGGAGAATCTCCGAGTTTTAGGCCAGTCTAGTCCACAGATCATGTTTCAGAACACTCAAGCTTATTCAGTGAAAGATAGAATGTTGTTGAAGAGGTAACTGAATGAAGGGGCCATCTCCCAGACACAGCAAGAAGCAGAAGTTGGCAGCTTTGGCCATGTGGTTGTGACTTTAAAGTTAAGGGTAGAAGAAAGGAGTTAAGGAATAAAGCCAATGAGGCCAGGTATGTATGAGGGTTACTCTGAATGGAGGCCTATTAGAATGACCATTGGGTGAAGATATGAAGTTAAAGCTTAGATTGTCTTGGAGAACCCAAGATGGTAGAAATGCCAGTGTTATGGGATACCTGTTGTGGAAAGCTACTGATGGAGTAGAACCAGACTAAGAGAAATAAATGTGTTGCAGTCAACAAAGCAGAACAGAGTTGGAGAGCTGAAGAGTGTTTTGATATCAGGTATGAAGATACAGAGTATAGAGTTTGTGCAGCTGGATTTTAATCTTGCTTTTGTCCAGTATTTTCTCACTATGTTTGCTTCCTGGCATGGTGGAATGGAAATGTACATCCTGTGTTATAATATTTTGGAAGTATGTGATCTGCTGTTTGATATTGATTTATATGAAAGGATTAGAGTTAAGTGATTGTCATCTATCTCAGAAGAGACTTTGGACTTTGAAAGAAGTTTGAGATTGTTTTATACAATTGGGGACATTTGAAGTTGGACTGAATGCATTTTTTGCATTATAATATGGCTATAAGCCTTTGGGAGCCATTGAGTGGAATGTGGTGGTTTGAAAGAAAATGGGCCCAAAAGGGATTGGAAGTATTAGAAGTTGTGACCTTGTTGGAGGAAGTGTGCCACTATGAGGTGGGATTTGGGGCCTCTTTTGCTCAAACTTCCCTCAGTGTGACTCTCAGTTGACTTCTTGTTGACTGCAAGATGTAGGACTCTCAGGAACAGGATGCTACTCTAGTACTATGACTGCCTGTATGCCATCATGCTCCCCATCATGATGATAATGAACCAAATCTCTGAAACTGTATGTAATCCACCCCAATTAAATGTTTTTTTTGTAAGAGTTGTCAAGGTCATGGTTTCTATTCACAGCAGTAGAGTAACCTAAGACACCACCCAAATGTGTGTGTGTGTGTGTTTTCTCTCTGTGTGTATGTGTGTGTGTGTGTCTGCTACCCCATATATTCTTGGATATGTGGTCTTCTACCAGACTGTGATGGGCTTCCCACGGACAACAAACTGTCTTGCCTGTTCCCAACAGCTAAGAGTAGCCAGTAGCTCCTCATCAGAGGTAGGCCATCTTGTCTACTTCCCCTCTCCATGATGAAATTTGGTCTGGCTTGAACTTGCACAGGATTCATACATGCTGTTAAATGGTGTGGGAGAATTTTCTATATTCCGTTAGTCATATTTTAAATAAACGCTGATTGGCCAGGCAGGAAGTATAGGCGGGGTCAACCAGATAGGAAGTAGAGGCGGGGCGATAAGAACAGGAGAATTCTAGAAAGGAAGAAGCCCATTCCTCCGACTCCTGCCCAGACTACCAAAGAAGCAGGATGTGACCTGTCCCACTGAAAAAGGTACGGAGCCATGTGGCTAACATAGATAAGAATAATGGGTTAATATAACTTATAAGAATTAATAATTAGCCTGAGCTAATGGGCCAATCAGTTTATAATCTTCCGGAGACCTCTGTGTGATTTTCTTTGGGGCTAAATGACTGCAAAAACTGGACAGGACGGAAACCCCAACTGTTACAGTTAAAATTTGTATGACTCGATATGTGTAGCTGCTTTGCTGTTTCTGAAGGACACTGTTGTCTTATATTCATATACTGTCTCTGGCACTTCTATTCTTTCAGCCACATTTTCTGAAATGATCATGGAACATATGGAGAAAGGGTATGATATAGATATCCTACTTAAGGTTGAACATTTAACAGACTTCCATTCTCAATACTTGGCCAATAGTGGATCTGTTTGTTAATTTCCATCAACTGCAAAAAGAAATTTTTCCGATGAGTTTTGAGAGATGCATTAGTCTCTGGGTATAGTTAAATAATTAGGATCCAGTTTAATATTATGCCAATTTATTATTTATATCTTGCTTATTATTTATTGGGAACACTGTAATTTATGATGATTTATTTGATACCATTTATTATATAGCATTTATTATTTATTTAGGAGAAGTAAAGTAGTGGGCCTTCTTCTAGGTTTTATCATGCATGTTAGACAGTTTTCTTGATCTAGGAATTATTTAGCATTATATTCTGAAATTCAGGTATTTTTAATTTTTGCTGATCTTTTGTTAGTAATTTCTAGTTGAATCCATTATTAAGGAAACCATACCTTATATGACATAGTTGATTTTGCATCTGTTTTTGTCTATTTGGTCTTTATAGACCACAGAAATTATCTCTCTTTAAAACCTTTCCATAGACATTTACAAATAATATGAATCTGTTCCTTATTATATTTGGTATATGTAAATATTAGTAAATTAAAGACTAATGTTGTTCAACACACTATGTAGTTGCTTTTATTTGGTCTGTTTATTGATTACCTAAGAAAAATCAATGGCCTCTTTTACAAAAATATGGATAATTTCTACCTTTAATGTTGCTAATTCTTCTAGCAATTTTGATTATATATGCTATATACATTTATACTTAGAAATATCATGTATTTTTGAAATAATTCTTTTTTATAGTACAATACTGATTTTTGTCTCTGCAAAAATTTTGTTTCACAAAACATACTTTATGCAATGTTATATAAGATTTGTGAATATTTTTCCTGATATTTTCATAATACATCTATATAACCATATATATGGTACACACTTTGATGCTTTTTCATTTTCAATTTGACTGAATCATTCTGGAAACACATGTTTGTCCTATGAATATTTCCAGAAAGGTTTGTTTCAAAAGAGGAGACATAACCTAAATTTGGGAGTCATCATTCCATGGGGTAAGATCAGGGACTACTAAAGGAAAGGAAGTATGATGAACATCTACATTCATTTCTTCCTGCTTCCTGACTATAGATGCAATGTGAACAGTTTGTATGAAGCTTCTGCTGCCCTGACTTCCCTGACACAATAGACTAGACACTGAAGGGTATGTGCCAAACTTAATCCTTTCTTAGGTTGCTTTGAACAGCTGTCTTCAGGAAAGTAACTAATACATAACTTAATTTGACTTCAATTTTTTCTAATTGATGATTTCAATATGGTACATAATACACATCCAGAGAAATTACTATAAATTTAACTCCTTGAACATTTCAAATCATTACATATCATTTTAAATTGCCTGTTGTAAGTTTGACTATGTAGCTTTATTATTCTTTGCTATGAAGGTTGTAATGTGTAACACTTATATGTGTTGATAATTCATAAGAAATTGATGTTTTAACTTTCCAACTAGAAAATAGAAATACTGTCATCCTTCAGGTTATTTTACTCCTAATATATCATACTTTGATTTTTTCTTAATTTTTCAATATATATTTGTTATTTTATTTTTCTTTAGTTGCTAAAGTCTCAAAGTTTTGCTTGTGATAATTTCATTTTGGTCTGAACATATTTCACTGGCTTTTCTTCTGTAGGGATGTACTCATTTGTTCTTTGGTTAACATATTATATTGATGATAATGTCTTAGCTTAATGAATATATGTCATGGCTGTATAAGATAACAGCATTAGAGGAAGTTGAAGAGTATGCAAGAACTAGAGAATGATTCATGTTATAAATTTCTTATCTTTATTCACAGTAGTATGTCTTTATTTTATCAATATTGAAGAAGGATGACACTCTGAATGACATGCTTTCTACATCTTGAAAATTATTCTACTCTTTCGACTTTCATTGTTCACTATAAGAAAGTCATAGTTATTAAAATCATTTGATGTGGCTGAGCAGTGGTGGTGCATGTCTTTAATCCCAGCACTCGGGAGGCAGGTGGATTTCAGAGTTTGAGGCCATCCTCAACTAGTTCCAGTTGAGGCTAGTTCCAGTACAAGAACAAAAGCTACACAGATAAACCTATATTGAAAAACAAAAAAAATCATTTAATGATGTAATAGTTTGCTAGAGCTCCATGCTAATGTATACCAAAGTAACTACCTTCAAAAATAGAAATGAATTTTTTCACAATTCTATCAGGTGTCTGAGTTCCAATTGTTGAAAAAGTTAGACTCTTGTGAGTCTCTTATTTGACTCATAGATTTACATTTATTTTAGGTACCACATAATATTTTCCTCTTGAATGTATGTCTGATTATGTATTTCTTCTGCTTAAGATAAAATTAGGATCAGGGCCTAGTTTAATGACTGCATTCAATCTAGAGTGTTCTGTAAAGATCCTATATCCACATTCTAATGGGATGAGAGTTACAAATACTAACTTTAAGCATTTGAGAGATAGAATTCAACCCATAACATGCACCTGCAAGCTAACTGTCTCTGATGCCTTTCACCATTTATTTTGTCTATAGTTTTGACAATCAAATTATGTTATCACTCTAATGAGGATTTTGGATTTTTGTCCAGTGTCCAGTCCACCAATATTTAATGTCTTTGAATAGTTACCTTTGTTATCTACTAATGTTCAGTAGAAGACTGTATTATGTGCCAAGAGATCTAATATATATATATATATATATATATATATATATATATCTTAAAGAGGAGTCCAATTGATGAAATTCTTTGTAGCATTATTATTCCCAGTTTTCCCCCTATAATATTTCCATAACTTAATAATTATCTGGATGTCTTCATTTTACCTTCATATCCAGAAAACTTTAACTTTATTGACCCTGCCTCACCACATATGTCATAAAAGCACCCATTTCCATTTACTAACCAAGTAAAGGGAGACAATGAAACATACACCTTAATTTTGAAAGATGCATGTTTCTTGCTTCTCTGTTGCCACTTCCATTACATTTGTAAGGATCATGTCAAAATAAATGATAGAAATAGCAGAAGAGTTTAGGATATGCTTGCTATTTTTTAAGTTGTATTTTTCATCTCCTTTGAGTGAGAAATAGAGGATGTTTTCCAGGACTTTCTCTGTTTGCTCCCTTTGTCCAATTGTTAAATTTAATAGTTCATTGTGCTCCTACCAGGTACAACAATTACTCTTTTGCTTTGCTTTCAGAATTTTTTTCTATATTTGAAGGAGTGATATGGTTAACAATTATGTTAACAACTTTCCTAGAAGTTTACATACAGAATTGAAGTCACAACTTTATTTCCTTCACAATAAAAATGGCATTTTTTTCTTTTTAAAACTGTTTTGTGGAGAAAAGAAATAAAAGCAAGTATAGTACTACCTCTCTGGCTGCCATGTATTGAAAATATAATTAGTATTTAGCTCTTTAAGAAAGTATCTGAAAAAAATCAGTTTTTCAGGACATTAAGTATGGTTGGATGTTGAATCAGACTTGAATTTAAAAAGTACAATATAGTGCAGGAACAGGGATCTGTATTCAGCTAACTACATTCACACAATTTGGCCATAGATATGCTAGAGTATAATGAAAACATAGCTCTACACTGGCATTCCTAATTTATATTTTTTTAACTTAAATATCCCACAAGTGGACAAAACATTTTTTAAATAAAAAGAGTATACATTAATTAAATAGAAATAGTTGTTAGTTATCAAATGGTTGAATTACCCTCCTATAAGAAAAACTACTCTCATGTGTGAAAATTTTTAATTATAGTGTCTATACCTCAGAAGTCCTACTAATATCTATGCACAGTGGCTAATAATGTGAATTCTGCTGTCAGAAGAATTCTGTATTTCTACATAAGTGATCAGAGAATAAAAGACAGGTAAAAAGTTTCACTCAATATACAGAATCACTTTACTTTAAGAAAAACAGATGGATAATACAAGCATTGCTCATTTTAATTGAATAACTTATTGTTATTATTAAATTGTATGAGATATCTGTCAGAAATTCAGCAAAATATTATAGTTTGACCATTCGTTAATTATCTTAATTTTTCTGACTCTTTTGAATTCTTATTGAACAATGGAATGATGCTATGTCAAGTTATTCCAGCTAGATAACACTATAAATTGAAATTCCTCTCTGAAGTTTTAGAGATATTGAATCATGCATTTCAATCATTTTAAAAAGATTGATGTCACAGCACTGTTCATGAGGGATTAAAGAGGGAAACATTAGGAGAAGAAGTGAAATAAGTCATCAAAACATTAAGTAATCTAAGAAGATTTATGACTAATCACTCTTTTCCGATGAGGAAAAAGGTCTTACAAGCTATTGTAATTGAAAAATCATTAGATTTTAGTAATGATTATTGAAAGAACTTTGACTATAAAGGTGAAAAATGATAAGAACATTAAATAAATCTTACTGATATTTCCAAACTATATCATATATAGAAAAGGTATCACAAAAGTAACAATTTATTGGAGTTAGCGAGATAGGTAAAGAAAAAGAACCAATATGCTACAAAAATGTAAAATAGATTCTTATTAGTTTTATGACATGAAAATAGTGATAGGAAATTTTCTATGAAGTAAAGAAGAAATTGTGGCAGTGTCATAACCACTAATCTTCTTGTGTAATTCTATTTATGATATTAATACATTTTACATTGATTTGATAGAAAATACAATTAACTCTATTAAACTGAACACTGTTCATTTGTTTACACATGCATATGTATGCAAGCAAGGTAAGATTTCACAATTTTCAGTCATGTGGTGAGTTACTAAAAAGAACAAATAAAAGCTATGGAATAATGAAACATGTTCAACTTTATAAGTTATTAGATATCTTAGATGAAAGGAAAAAACCAAAATAGTGAAATAAAAAACCAAAACAAATAATAATATCCATCTTAACTAATAACTTAAAATAAATGGTCTTAACCCTCTAGAATGGTAAAACAAGATTTCACTATCATCAGTCTATCCTTCATTGAAAAAGACAGAGTAAACTTGATAGGCAAGAAACCAATATTTAAAAAAAATGGAATTTGGAATCAGATTGAGGTAGCTGTATTCATATCTCCCAACATATCCATTAAGGCAAAATTTGTTGGGAGACATAAGAAAAACCCTACATCATACAAATAAAATATAGAATTCATCACAATGGTATGAGAAGTTGGAGCAATTGCACACTGGCAAGCATGCCTGCCTACTGCGTTCAAGGTCCTGGCTTTCTAAGGAAATTTAAGGTAAATGCCATTTACTTGGATTAATGGTGGTTGGTTGTATGCATTATTTTTTTTCAGTACCTCACTGTTTATTGTCTAATATATGGTGTAGGAGGGTCTTTTGTTTGTGTATTGCTATCATTGGTTAAATAAAGAAAACTGCCTTGGCCTTTTGATAGGTCAGTCCTTAGGTGAGTGGAGTAGACAAAATGGAATATTATGAGAGAAAAAACAGTGTGACAGATGCCATACTTCTCCGGCCCAAGATGGACACTGGTTAAACTCATACCGGTAAGCCACACTCAAGTGGCAATACACATTAATAGAGATGGACTAAAATAATATGTGAGAGTTAGCCAATAAGGGGCTGGAGATAATGGGCCAGACAGTATTTAAATGAGTACAGTTTCTGTGTAATTATTTCGGACACCGGGAGCCAAACAAAACAAAACAAGGGGCCCTAAACCGGGGAGCCGGGCGCCAAAAAAGCAGGCCCATGTCTCCTACTACAAATATATTTAAAGATAAACATGTTTCTGAAAATGATAAAATTAAGTTTTATTTCCATGAGTTTTGCTTGCAAAGGAGAAGGTTTCTTAATTTTGAAAGGGTTTTCTGTCCTTTTCAATGAGTTGAATGTTCCAACTCTGCTTTTGGTTCTGCTTTATATTTTCCTTTGCTTGTTTTTAACTCTTTTCATAATACAGTTTTATATGATAGAACTTCCAATGGAAGTCCTTTTTCAGTAGTACTTATAGATCTTTTAGTTTGAGTAAATCATGTAGCCTCTCTACTTTATCATATAAAATTTAGGTTGGGTGGAATAAGTACTAAGATTCCTAGAACATTACTACTGTAATTTCCTCATTGTGTAGTGGCCAGTATGCTACGCTTCTGCATTCCTTCTGCCAGCTGCCCTCCCTGTCACAGCTGCAAGGATCACAGCTGACTGATATACTCATTATTATGTTCTTAGTGTCATTACCTTCTGAAGAGAATCTATTTACAAGACATGCCCCTTCCTTTTATAATGTGTCCATAGATATATGCAAATGGCCTGTCCCCTCTCAAGAGTCAGAACAATACTAAAATGCTATTCCAGTCAACTGAGGCTTTTGTCCTGAGGTCACTTTTTGAACTTCTCTCTGCCCACTCCTGTTTTCTCATTAATAAAAATTTCAATAAAAATTAGAAGGCTTTAGTTTTGTCTGAAATAGCAAAGAAAATGTGATAAACGACTGAATTACAAGGCAAGTTTATTTACTTTTATGGCAATGATGAAATGAAATGGTGATATTTGTTGCTTTTTGAAGTTCAAGTAACATTTTAGTCATATATGATAAAAATGGACAGCATCATAATATTAAAAATTATATTACTATTCATAACTGTAAGATACATAGTTACAATCAGTTGCTATTCTTTGGAAAGAGATATAATACTATATCATTTGTAATCATGTAGTCAATTTCATTGCTGGTCTTGCCATTCATTTTTAAAATGAACTCCATTTACTGAAAGTTTTTAAGAATAACTTAAAAGACCAATCACAGACTATGCATCATTCACATTGTATTAGACCCTTCCAAAAGCTTCCCTCTCTGTTTTCCAAATTATACCCTTGTAATTCACGAACTTACCAGTTCTCAGTGATTTGATTTCATGTTCAATCTCAGGTGCTTTTTCAGTAAATCATGCCTTTATTCAGTATTATCTCTAAGAAAAAATATTCATTATATTAAGGAACATTCAGAGCTATTTTTACATCATTGAACTACTTTGGAACTTTCTTTTAAAATACTGCCTTTGATTTTAAGCTACACACAAAAATTATTTTTGGAAAACACCAGAGAATATGAGCTCTAACATTATGAGCACTACCAGGAGTGCCATTGACAAGTCCAAACTTTCTCTAAAATATCTGTTTTCATCAGATCCATTTTGAGGAATTGAAGCCATTATTTATTGTGTCAAATCAAAATTATGTCAAGCTTCTTCTACATTAACCTCCACCATCACGGTCACTTGCATAGAATATGGTAATATCAAAAAGATGAAGTAATCCAAAGTGTGATAACTTAAATACATAAATAAATATAACTGTAATAAATAAATAAAAACTAAATGATAAATACACAAAGGAAACTTTTAGTAAGAAACCAAAAAGTGAAATTGAACCTCAATAACTTTCATAAGCATGGTCTAGGCATCCCAAATGCTGCTTTAACACCTTGAAGCTACAGCCAGCCATTTGTCTTGTGATGGGAACATTTTGTCCTGGATCTAGATTTGGTCCACATTTTTGCCTTACTCCAACTTGTATGGCAGACACTGTACAACTGCAGATTGCATGCCTTGTAGCTCATATTAGTCTCCTATAACAATGCATCATCCAAAGTGGATTGTTCTTCTGCACAGGTTTTTAATCACAAGCCATAGAGTTTCATATGAAGAAACTCACTCATGTGGGAATCACCTATTACTGGAAAGTTACCCAACTACTCAAACTAGTGAAGTCATGAACGTTGGAGGAGAACTTTCAACTGTTAACTGCTGCTTTATTAAGCCAACATAATGCCTAAATACAATCTCAGTATTTGTCATCATAGCCATAGATATGTATAGGTCTCACCCCTCATAAAAAAATTTCTCTTGGCTACAAATAGTGACTATCAAAAAGAAAAGGAAATTAAAAAGAAAAAAAGAAAATAAATTGTCCTAGACCATAAAAGAATTTCTCTATAATGGAGAAACTGCTGCCAGAAGGCCACTCTTCTAAGCTACAAGTAATACTTAAGTTATTTGTAAAAGGAGATAAAATTTTCTAGTCCTGTCTGCCTGGTCCCAAATATCCACCATCCATTTCCCAAATAATTGACTTGGAGGGTTAATATAAATTATAAGTACTCAGCCAATAGCACAGGTATTTCACTAACTAGCTCTTACATTTTATGTTAACCCGTATTCCTTATTTGTGCTCTGCCACATGCAATACATTTAATAGCATGGCATGTTCATCTCTGCTCCCTCTGTATCTGACTGGTGACTCCTGACTCTGCCCTTCTTTCCAATGTCCTTAATTTGGTTGCACCACCTATACGTCCTGCCTGGCTACTGGCCAATCAGTGTTTTATTATACCAATTCAAGTGACAAATCTTTACAGTGTAGAAAGAGGATTATTCCACAACAGTTGTTGTCCAGACAGCAGGTTGTCTCTCTACAATATCCTCAATGAAATGTTCTTCCTATTCCAGTCTAAAGGGTGAATTCATTCACTACCTGTCAATCCCTTATACTCTATCGTAATGACTAGCTAAAATGTCTAGCATATTATCCAGATCATCTTGAGCAGAAAAGGATAATTTGAAATAAAATTAATGCTGAGATTATATTTATAACAAATTTAAAGTTCTAAGGGCACAAACACATTTTTATTATAAAAGAATTGGCTGAAAGATGTAGGTGTTTGAAGTGACCTCATTGATTGGAAAACCAGGAAATTCTGTAGGCAACAATAGAGGTGAGAGGGAAAACCTTGTTGAGGTATAAATACTGAACTCTCAGATATATGTGGATTGATTTGGCCTGAGGAAATGGGCTCTCCACTCTTTCCATGGACACATTTCCACATAAACCCTTGCAGTATGCACACTCCACACTTTCTTGAAGAAATTAATCCTGAATTCCCTGTGGAACCAACAACCTTCCCTGATAGAGATGTCAAGTGTGGTAATTCTGATGTCCTTCTTGACTCACTCAGCGTCCTCTAGTCCTCTAAGCAGACATGAGAGTAAGCCCCTAGAGAAGTAGAACATGTCCATGAAGAGGTAAACTGTACCCTTGTCTAATTTTATGATTTTTCTATTTTTTCCAATTACAAATCAGATGAGAACATGTTGGGATGTATTTAAAGGATATGGGATAAGGTTGCAAATAACATAAAATTAGATCTGGCTAAGATTATCAGTACAGCTCATTGAGCAAGGATTCTGGATTTAACATTGTAGATTTAACAGTTGAAAAGCAAGTAAAGAATTTAGTTTACTTGTTTTTTTGGCTGAAGTATGGGACAAAAGATGGCTTACTGTAAATGAGCTTGGGAGGCCTGGCATCTATTAGCTTAATGTTGATGAGTGTATTAAAAGACTTATAAAGATTAGAATGCTAGAGATATTTTGCCATTTAAAACTTCATCTTCCAAAATAGGAGTGTCCTAAAGATCTGATGTTCATCAAAAATATAAGAAATGGTTTAGTGTGAGGACAGCCACACTAAAGGAGTGTACTTGAACAGCTCTGACATTTCCCTTCTCTGTTTTCCAGACCCAACAGTGAGTAATATGGCTGCTCAATATGGATGATTTTAATATAATGGGTTGAACTGTTTTCAGAAGTAGCAAGGGCCAAGTAGCAACAATACTCATAATATGAAATTTGTAGACCTTTGCATTGACAATTTATGATCTAAGAAGGGAGAGGGAGGAGGGGTGGGGGGGTAGCGGGAGGGGACCGGGAGAAGGGGAAGAAAGGAATAAATGTTATTTCTTTAATTATGTTTTTGAATGGAAAAAAATAAAACAATGAAAAAAAAAGAAGTGAAATTGGTAGGAAGCCTACCATGTTCATTGTCTGAATAAGCAGAAAAATTCTAGAACAATGAATGAAAGGCTACCTTGAATCATAGCAAGAGAACATCATGGAACTTGAACTATTTCCAAACTTAAGCAAGTTTCCAGATCTATGGAGTTAAATCTGAATTGTCTGTGAAATCAGCGGTGAGTAGTGCTGAGCAAACTGTCAAGCAAACTATACTGATATTCCTTAATGCCCACCTGTATTTGCCTCTAGACCCATAGCTACCTATAAAACTGAAAATCATGGTCTGCCAGGTCTCTTTGAAGAAGGGCTTTGCTACAATAATGAGATGTTTTGTTATTGATGTTTCAAAATAACATGCCCAACAGGACTTGTCCTTTACTAGAGTAACTGTACTTTATAGAAAAAAGTCATTTAAACCTGTAGGGGCCTGCAATTAGTACCTCATTGTGGCCTTCAAATTAAAGTAGGGATTTATGGAGTACAGAGGGTCACTGGACTTTTAGATAAGGGTCAACGTACAGTGGATTCAATATGTCCCCAAGTTACCCTGTCATTCTTTTTCCAATCCTAGAATGCATAACTTAAGGAGATATATGCAGAATTTGGCAGAATATTCATACAATTGCACAACAGTTGATAGAAGTTATACAAGATCCAGTTAATCTTTATAATTTATAATAGTGAATATAAGGGAATAGTTAGGTTACAAATAGTATTTCCCTTTACAGAGGTCTTTCTCTGTATATGCAATTTAAATTATTTTAAAAATATGAGGCATGTATCCAAAACAAATAGTCATTTCATTGTTCTTAAGCTCAAAGAAAATTTTATTATGGTTTAAAAGAAAAACTTCAAGAATATAATAAAAACAAAATAGTACTGGCATTAAAACAGACAGATTAATCGGTAGATTAGAACTGAGGACCGAGACATAAGTCCATGCATCTACAACGCCCTTGCTTTATACAAAGATGCCAAGCATGCTCAATGGAGAAAAGAATGCTTCTTCAACAATGGTGTTGGTCCAACTTGATGACAGCAAGTAGAAGAGTGAAACTTGATCCTTATCTCTCACTGTGTGCATAACCTAACTACAAATTGATCAAGGACCTCAACCTAAGAAATGATACAAGTGAACCTAATAGAAGAATAAATAGAAAATAGTTTTCAACTCACTGGCACAGGAAAGGGTATTCTGAACAGGACACTGATAGCACAGGGAATAACACAAACAATTGAAAAATTGGGTCACATGAAACTACTAAGTTTATTTACAACAAAGGACACCATAATTCAAGTGATGAGGCAGTCTATAAAATGGGAAGAAATCTTCACAACCTATATATCTGACTGGAAGTTAATTTATCTAATATGTAACATCAAGAAAACAAAGAACCCAACTGAAAATGGAGCATGAAATTAAACATAGTTGCCCCCCAAATGAAACACAAGTGGTTGAGAAACACTTAAAGAAATGATCAATATCCTTAGCCATCAGGGAAATACAAATTAAAACTACTTACATATTTTTTCTTATCCCAGTCAGAATGGCCAATATCAATAAAACAAATGACAGCACATGCTGGAAAGAATACAGGGAGTGGGGTATAGTTATTCATGGCTGATAGTAGTAAAAACTGGTGCAGCTTATATAGAAATTAGTGTGGTGTTTTTCTTCAAAAAATTAGAAATAGATCTACTATACCATCCAACAATATCAATCTTGGGCATATACACAAAACACTCCATATTCTACTAAAGAATTCATAATCATTTATTTCAGTGCTACTTCATTCACATTAGTCATGAAATATAAATGGTATGAGTGTCAATAAACACATTAATGGCTAAGAGAAAAGTGCTATTTACACAATAGAATATTGTTCATCTAATAAGATAATTAAATTATGAAACTTCCAAATGAATGGATGAAACTGTAAACAACTATTCTGATTTGGGTAGCCCAGATTCAGAAAGAAATGTCACATGCCTTCTCTCATTTAAACATGATAGCTTTTAAATTTTAGATATGTGTGTTTCACTTACAATACCTCCAGATGTTAGGAAGTCAGCATAGAGATAAGGAGGAAGAAGAGATCATTCAAGAAAGAGGAGATAGAATAAAGTTTTTAAAGTATGAAGGAAGAAAATTGAATAAGAATGGTTAAAAGGGGTAGGGGATATAAGGTCGAGGAAGCATATGAGCAGGGGTAACTAGTATTAAAGGTATTTTTAAAATTATATGGAAATCTACAATTGTAAATGATTCTTAAAATATATACCTGTGCATGCACATATATAAAAAGAAGTTAGATGGAGTTATCCTATATCGATGGAGGACAATATTCCAAGTAGACACCACATGCTACCTAATAAAAGCTCCAGTTGTAGGAATGAGTTACCTCTTTTTGAGGTGTTTGCGAATAAGTCCCATAGACTCATAAAAATTACTAACATCATTCCTCTTGGTTACCATCCAGAACGTGATAGGGAGACCATATTGAAGACACTATGTACTTGAGTCATAGAACAAGGAGACCTTTAGCTGGTACTAACATGGAAGCTTCATCCATACTGGTGTGTTTCTATATTTCCAGAAGGCTCTATGCTTGCTGCTAGAGGAGAAAAGCAATCATTAGTCTCACCCAGCCACAAACTGCATAAACAAAAATAATGATTTGCCTGGCAAGATAACTTTACTTGTATAATAGTGATTTGAATGTTTTGGGAGTAAACAACTAATTTCTTTTTGCCTCAACCCAGGAAATGTAACCCGTACTTGACACTGTTATTGAGGCCAAGAACCTGTGGTTAGATAAGTCATAGGCCCTAGAGGAAAGCCTGCTAGTACTATTCTGCTAAATGGACATCTTATGAATAGGACTCTTAACAAGTTATTGTTATGTCTGTAGATCTTTTGACTTCTCAACCTTCATCAGAGAAGCTTGCCGAAAATTACAAGCAACATAGAGTACTCACCTAACCAATTAACAGAGAAAACTTCAGAAAAACATAAAAAACTTCAGAGTACTCAGTCCTAAATGGGAAGTCTGTATCACCCACTTCCTCTCACAGATCAGGAATCATTATGGAACAGTAGGCACAAGGATTATAAGAATCAGAAGTGGTAGATAATGTCAAAGAAAGTGTTTTTCAGACATAACAAGGCAGTTGTACATGTAAACTCTTAGTATGATTGACAGTATGTACAAGACCTAAGCAAGTTTAAGCCACACAAAATCCAAGAATGGAGGATAAAAGCAAGATAATGGTATACTCCTAGCTGAGCAGCTATCAACATTTGATAGCTTCATGGAGAGTCAGTTTGCTCTAATGTTGTGACATTCAGTTTATAAACAACTCTTTAGGACAGGTTCTGTACCAAGAAGTAATTGGCTAAAACAAAACTGTACTCAGTGTATTTAAAATGAAAAGAGAAAGAGAACATGAAGTAGGATAGATGGGGATTTTCAGTGGATCTAAGAGGTATCAGAAGGTGATTCTGATTAAAATAAATCGTAAGAACATTTCAAAGAATTGGTAAAAGATTATTTTAAAATGAAAAGAACGTAAATTGAGAAAAGAAAGAAAAATATGACAGGCAAGTTAAAGAGCTCAGATGGTATTCAGAGGATGAGAATGAAGAGAAATTAAAAAATCATCATGGCTTGGAGGGGTGCTTTAGAGAAAGAATAATGAAGTTCAAAGTGCTAGAGAAACTACTCTCCTCATGCCTATAGAACGGAAGAAAGGGGAAGGTATGTTTTGGGGTAACTTAGAAAAGAGGGAAGAGTAATGAAACTACATGCATATAGATCTGTAAGAAAATATACTCAGAAATAGTATTTTCAATTGTATGCAGTAGAATTTAACATGCAAACATTTGAAAATAAATCCATGCTACATGGTGTCTTTTTTTCTTTACGTGAATCATTTATTTTAGTAGTCTGTAAAGAAAAACCATAGTGAAAAGAAATTGTTATTGATTTCACTTAGTGAAAGAAAAGGAGCCCCAAAATTCAAACAAGGATCCGAGAAGGGTTATGTGACTTGCATAAGTTACACAGCAAGAAAGTGGCAGAGAGGTTGATTTTCATCCCAGTTCTCTCCATTGCAACTTAATTGATTTTGGACCTTCTTGTGGTCCCCATCCTTTTTCCAAGGCCTCACATTTTTGTAGTTTTCTTTTTAAAAGCTGTTTTCTTGACATTTTGTGATTATACTATAATCATATTATTCTTCACTTCTCTTTTCCTTGAAAGATTCTCATATATTCCTCCTTATTCTCTTTCAAATTCATTGCCTTTTTATTTTTTGTAAAGTGCATGTAGTAGATTATCCTCTAAGATCCCTGACTTCCTTAGTCCCAGCTAGACAGGTTTTTCCAGTAACAGGCATGATTTCCCTCTTATTCAGTGTGCCATAGGCCTAATTAGAGGTGCATGCTACTACTGCAACTTTAAGTTTATCATGCTATGCTGGTCGTTGTTGTTTCACAGGCATCACATCTAGGTATGACTATTGGTTGCTTTTCTCCTTTGGAAGCTTACATGACACATTCTGGTACAGTAAAAGTTAAACCTCAGGGAGGAACCATTTAGCTCAGCTCCAACACAGTAGCTTTTTTGCAGTTTCTTTCTATCACATTTGGGTAAGCTAGTTGCATTGAGATCCCTGGAAAATCACATAAGTATAAGATAATAACAATAAAAACAAGATTCCATTTCTTTCATATAATCCTTTCCTTTGAGCTGCAGAGTCAATAAAAAGAGTTTTGGAATTAATTATTCACTTCAGAATACATATTAGAATAGAAATCTATGTACCTTGAATCACATTGCATGTTTAATGGGGACAATAAATTCTCATTAGTTTTTCACATATTTTTACACTGTGGAAACTGTTGTTATATGAATTTTAAACCTGACCATTTTTTATGATTTCATTATGACACAGATGATCACTTTTCTCCAATAATGCCCAGAGATTCAAATGTTTCATGATTATGTCTACATTTGCAGTTATACTCTAGTCTTTAAAAATTTCAAATAATAAGTAAGATTTTTGTTTAAAATATATATAATGAATATTTTAGTATTCTTTCTTATATCACTTCCATATTTAAATCTTATATTTATACCTATATTTTATATCTGGTCAATGCAACGAGTTTATAAGGCTTTCATAACAAAATATTAAAATGAAGATGTATGTTAGACAATTAAAAATAGAAGTTCACCATATTTTACTCACAATGTCATTTAAGATAGGGATCTATCTGTAGAGACACATAAAAATTTAAAAATAGTTTTAAACAATTAGATCAGGTGAACAGAAATTCAACTGCTAGTTTCAGTCTAATGAAAATACATTACTTCCTTGCTAAGATTAATAGTTTTCCTTGCAAAACTTGTAGGTACATAGTGTATCTCTCTCATGTATGTTTTATATACTGGAGAGAAATATACACTCCTGGTGTATGACGATTTGTCAGCAAAACTGCCAGTGACTTCAACATTGTGGCAAGAGATGCTACATATTCTTGCAAATATGAGCCACAGAAGGACAAAATTGGACAGCACATCATTTCATATTTACTACCTCCCTCAGGTATACTGGATTACAATGCAGACAGAATACTAGGCTGGTGTTTCATTCATTAGAACATCTGTGGGGGAAATTCTTTTAGTCATTTCTCTACCTTTCAGTGTTCCAAGAAATATTTCAAGTACAGAATTTTGCGTGTGAGTGCATTTGTGTCTGTAATTGTAGGATTATATACGTCATTTAAGATTTGTTTTTGAAGCACAATTTGCAATTCTGAATCATTATAGTTATTTTAAGTATGAATATTGAATTGATAATCATAAAAGCAGTTCTTTGAAGTACACATTAAATTGTATAAATATGTAAATATTCTAATATAGTTATAAATATTTTATAATTTTAAGGTTTAGAGTAATGATATTTGAATGATGAAATTCAAGGAATATATATGACATTGTTACTAAGCCATCCTTAGAAATTCAATTATAAAAATATAAATATCCTATTTGGATATTTCCTTTGTCCCTTCACCATTAGACTTTGAATCAGTTAATGTATTTTTCAGTGAAATATCAAAGAAAACTCAACAAAAACAAACAGACAGATAAAAAAAAGAAGCGGGTATCTCCTAGTGTGAATTAGTTGAAAAATGTTGATAGTAATAAAGATAACTCCTTATATTTTACACGTGGTTCAAAATAGTGTGTCAAAGTTCACAATGGACAGCTCCATATAGGTATATATGATGTGTAGGATTTGAAAGAAAAATGTCCATCATAGACTGTAAGCTAGAGTTTTGAACTCTAGTTTCTCAGTAGCACTGTTTGTGGTAGTTTAGGAGTTGAAGTCTAGTTGAAGGAAGTCACAATGGCAGTCTACAATTTTACAGCCTCACCATACTTTGAGCATATCTTCGCTTTGCATGGTGTTTGTGTTTAAATATGTGAACTCTCAGCTTCCTGTTCTTGATGCCATGCCTACCATGTGTTGCCTTATTTCCCAAACATGATGGACTCTTATCCTTTAGGAACCATAAGGTAAAATAAACTCTTTCTTACTTAAGTTGCATTCAGGTATGGTATTTTATCACAGTACCAGAAAAATAACTAATACAATATTCTCCTCTAGCTGGAAAATTATTCCGAGTGTGTGCTTTACTGAATGAAGTTCAATGAGACTGTCTTCAAGTGTCAAGTACAACATAGCTCAATTATTAAAAATGGGATATCATTTTATTGTCTTTCATTTTATTTGTTTTTTCTCCATACTGAAAAGTGAGCTCTATGTCAAGTATGAAGGTTCCTCTAACAATATAATGAGTAAGAATGGTTGAATCAATAAGGTTTGTAAAACACCCACAAAGTAACTATCAAGAGAGAGAGAATGGTCCTGTGGTGGTGACACATACCTTTAGTATTAGCACTTAGTGTTTGGTCAAAAGTGAGACCCCAGCCCTCTAACAGCCCTATATCCAAAGAGTATTTAATGCAATATTGAGTTGGAAGTGTCACCACAGCCCTGGCCTGGGAATTGCCCTGGTCAGGACTCCAGTTCCCAGCCTGCCAAGCGCTTGGACAGTAATTTCCAGCCTGCCAAGTATCTGGACTCCAACTCCCAGCCTGCCAAGCGCTGAAGCCTCCTGCCTGGGAGGGTCAGGACCACTCCCACAGGGTATTAAGGAACACGTGATATTGAGTTTTGCGTGGGCTCTCCCTCTGTCCTACCCTACCCTGCTCCCGGCCATCCAAGAGCACGTCATTCACTAAAGCTGGGCATTTTTAATTCAGTCTAATCTGGCCAGCCGAGAGCGCAGCATTCATTAAACGTGAGCATTTTTGATTAGATCTAATCTGGCTTGATTGAAGTTTTTTGCGTAGGCAGAGAGGCTCGGTTAGGAAATATTCCTAACACTTAGGAGGTAGAAGCAGGCAGATCTCTGTGAGTTCGAGGGTAGCCTGGCCTACAGAGCTAGTTACAGAGTTAGATACAGGACAGCCAGAAAGTTTCATATAGAAATCCTGTCTCAAGAAGGGGAGACAGAGAGGGAGGGAGAGAGGGAGGGAGGGAGGGAGAGAGAGAGCTAGAGAGAGAGAGAGAGAGAGAGAGAGAATATGAAGTTGAAATATTTTCTATGCAACTACTAACTACTAATTAATGATTATCCAAAAACAATAAGATTTGAATATTATTGTGCCGGAATAAATTACTAAATTACTTACTAATGAGGTGGAAAGTTCAACAAAGCCACTTCTATTATCACCAAAAAAAGACATATTTACAGTTGTTGATATGTGTATTTTCTGAGAGGAATTAGTATTTCTGTGAAAGAATCTATTTGTTGAAGTTTTATAAGACCCAATTTTTTAAGTCTTAAGCAGTCCTCTATGAGTCCAAGTAAAGATTTCTAATGCATAATCTATTTGAAGAAACTATAACGATAGAATATGCAGCTTATATCTGTATCCAAAAATCTGTGTTTCAGCTTTGCCGCATAAATCAGGTCAGGAAAGGGGATGCCCAGGAAAAAGCTAAAATGAAATTGTGCAAATTCATCAACCTTGCTGTTTTTTTTTTTCATCTTGGGTTAGATGTTTAAAAATACCATTTCTCTATAGTAAATATCAAAATGTACCTTGAAATTTTTAATATATAAAGGGTCTATTGGTCATTTTGTGGAGTGACATTCTCAAGCTTGTTTTCAAAGAATAGACCCAAAGTTACTGAGGTTTGTAGAATTTATTTAACCGAAAAGATTATAAGCTTGATTGTGAACTAATGACCCACTAAAGTATAAAATCACCTAAAAAGCCATGTTATTTTTTAGGGGTATTTACCAATTTACATGAGCCTGGTTCATATAATTAACTTTGTATTTATAATAAGTAAAACCAGCTTTACTAAACTTCACATTTCTGTTCTTATTGAAATTCATCCCTTCGTGCGTTGTGACCTTTTCAAGAAAGCTAGATTCATAGTGAATTGTGGTGCATTAGGAAGGTAAACACATTCAGTACTTGTTATTCAATGGGTTTGAATTTTGAAAGCCATTGTCAATAGGTTAATCCTTTCGTACAGACAGTCTCTTTGGCTAAGAGGCATCTTAAACAAATAAGGTTTTACCAAAATGCTAATTTCTGAGTATTTCTGTCAACTGTCAAAGAATAAGTCTCAAAAGAGGCCTTAAAATTGGCTAACTCTACTTTATATTCCTTTCCCATCAGCACAATTTCAAAAAGAACTTTAGTGTACATTAAGTCTAGTCAGAGGTTATTTGTGACTCAGATCAAAGACTCATTAGAACTTCAGGGATTTCACTTTTATGCAGTTGTGTTTAGTCCATAAGGGGACAACCAAATTCAGGAGTATATACAAAGATTACCGAAATAAAACTCTCATAACCATTCAACTGTCTTGGAATCTACACTTTCTTTCTTTGCTAAATATCCTATGAAAACATGTGGACAAAGTCAGGGAGAGACTTCATTTACAAACAATGTTGCCATAGTGGAAGAAAGACTATTTACATAAAAGGAATGAGGGCTGGAGAGTTAGGTGAACAGTTAAGAGCTCCTATTGTTCTTTCAGAGCACCAGAATTCAATTTCCAACAGCCACATGACAGCTCAAAATCATCTGTAATTTGACTCCCAGGGTATTCAGTGCCATTTTTGACTAAGAAGGCACATGGTACTCATATATGCATACATACAGACTAAACACACATAAAATAAAATAAATATAAATTTAAAATTCTCACAAATATTAAAGTGTGTAACATTCATACACATAAAATATTAAAAGAATAATAAAACTTTGGGAGAATACTTTATCAACTTTACAAGTTCTCAAAATAGAAGGGTTTCTCTTTTTTAAAAAGGAGAAAACAAAAGTTAAGAACCAAGATGCAATATCATATCAGGGGATATTTTGCTTGGTTGAAAGTCAGTTTTTAGGAACAGTCCTTAAAGAAGGATTTTGTGATTTTATATCTCTAAATAGACATAGATATGCATATAGATTAGATAGACAGACAGACAGGCAGTCACACAGGCAGGCAGATAGATGTAGCTGACTTTCTTTTGGGCCAACAACTAGCTCCCAAATTATGACATGAAGATTTATTATATGCTATGAATGCTCAAGTTTAGCATAGGCTAATTTCTTGCTATCTCTTATAACTTAATTTAACCTGTTTCTCTTCATCTATATTTTGCCACAGGTTTTTTTTTTTACCTTCCCTTTATTCTGTATGTCCTACTCTTTCTGGCTCGCTGGTAGCTGCTTAACTTGCTGACCCAGGATGTCTCCCTTTCTTGCTAGTTCTTTTCTCTTCTGGATCATAAGTTCCTTCTCTTACTTACTATCTCCACCTAGATGCCCCACCTATCCCTCTACTGTCTAACTATTGGCCATTCAGTATTTTATTATACCAATCAGATGGCTTCGGGAAGCAAAACAACACATCTTAAACAAAGGCATCATAAACAAATGTAACAAATGTTCACCTTGTTAGACAAATTCAGCATAAACAAATGGAACATATCTTTTCCAAATTAAAGTAATATTCCACATAGATAGATAGATAGATAGATAATGCTGCTGCTGCTGATAATGATGATGATGAAGAGAGATAGGTGGGTAGTAGGTAGATAGAGAGATAGATAGATAGATAGATAGATAGATAGATAGATAGATAGATAGATAGACAGACAGACAGACAGATGAATGGACTTCAATACCCAGGTATTCCAAAATCCAATCATTGTATGTGTGGAGTTGTTAGGATGGTAGCAATATGAATGATAGGAGACATGGACTAAAGTAGGTTATATTTATAATGTGGGTTTAATTCAGGTTAATGGTCTGAATAGAAGAGAAAACTGAAACCATACAAGATATATGGAATTCTGCCATCCAAAGCCTATTGGTCTTGAACTTTACTTTACCATGAATTCCTCCAGGCATTTACAGTCCACAACCTAACTATACAGATTCAGTACACATAACCTCAAAAAACAAATATTAGTAGGGTGAATAGGAAGATAAGTCCAGATACAACAATAGGTAGTTCATCCAGACAAAAGAAAGCAGCAAAGAAAACTCAAAGATTAAAAACAGCATAGACGAAATTAGTATAAACAATGTCTAAAAGTAATTTTAATGAGAAGCAAAAGTACTCTATGACTTAAATATTATTGTAGACACAACATAAAATAAAATATGTAACTATTTTGAAGCAAAAGCTGATGAATGATGAACGGACGCTTAAAAGAAATCCCACACTAGCTCAGAATAGATATTTACTTAGGGGTAAACTCACAAATCAGAATTCTCTGCTTGAATGGTGGACAGAAATCGAATCCAGCAATCCAACAATCCAAAGGAGCAGCCGGCAAAAAGGGGCTGAGGCAGGTCTAAGAGGCCACGCCCCAGTAGGTGGGTAACCACAAGCTATAAGACTTCCTACAGCAAAAAGCAAACTGAGTTGAAGCCAGGCCCTGAGCATCTAAGATTCCTAGAAGGAAACCTGTATAGAGAATATGGTTGGGAATGTAAAATATATATGTTCTTGAAATAACAAAGTATATAATAGTTTAAACTGTAATTCCCTCATCTCTTCAATTTTTTAGCAATACAAGATATATGAGGCTTCAAGACATTATCTAGGTTTTTAAAAAAATCAGAAAAATATTCAAAATACACTAATGTGTATGGATAAAAATAGGTTAATGATTATCTATGGATGTATGCAGTTATAGGGGACATGAATTAGCACAACTACTAAGGAACACAGTACAGTTTTCTCAAAAACAAAATAAAATTTCAAAATAAAACTACTATATGATCCAGTGATTGGGTATTCAAACAAAATACAGTCAGCCTTTCAACAATACCTCTAATCCCAAGGTCCTTACAATATTTATAATGTTCAAAATGTAGAATAAATCTTAAGTGACCTCTCTGAATGCATAGTCCAAAAATCATGAATCTGGGAAAGAGACCAGTTGGAGGGAGTTTGATAGCCAAGAGAGGGAGATAAGTGTTGTGAAAGAGAGTAATGAGAATGCATTATATACATGTATGAAATTGTCAAAGATCAAAATTAACTTAAAATATATGCATATCATTATATTGATGGAATGGAATACCCACATTATTTATATGAAGCAAATCCTATCATGTGTGACAATATGTATAAACATAGAAGACATTAAATTCAATCCAACAAATCATAAACAAAACAAGGACTGCAGACTCTCATATAGAAGCACAATATAGAAATAAGTCAAAATCACAAGACAAAAGAGAATGATGAGTGCCAGAGTTTGAAGTTGGGGTAAATTAGCAAAATTAGAATCATACTAACCTTTTTTAAAAATTCTCAGATTCTCATGAACTTACTTATGAAATAGAGAAATCTCCAATGACTACTGTTCCTCTTGCTAGGCCTTTAAAATGAGAAAAAAAATTTCAGGTTAATATATTTATTCTATTTTATTACTTAATATTTAAAAACATTTTTTAATTTAAATATATTTTTATCATAGTTTTACCCTCTCCCAAGTTCTTTCTCCTTCTGCTGGTTTATCTTGTTTAACTTCAAAGTGATAGTTTTGGTTTTATCTTATTATAATTTATTTTGCTATACACATCCACACTTATACATTAAGAGAATGAATGAATGAATGAATGAATGAATGAATGAATGAATGAAAATCTATTCAAGAGGGTGAAGGTTTGCAACTGAACTGTCACTTAGACCTGCTGGGAGAGGGAAAATCAGTGTTCTTCAATAGAGAGACAACGGGTATGTCAATTATTCCAGATAGGCCTCATGTTCAGCAAAAGTTATTTTTTGTGAATCTTGCCATTCTAACCCAATTCCATTTATGTAAAATAAGTCTCAATAACTGCATATACCCCTTACTTCTTCCTAAAGTGATTTTGCATCATATCTCTTAGCAAATATAGTTAAAATCTTATTCAAACTAGATTCTCTGCCTCAATCAAGAATGTGTTTGTGTTCTATTCTCTTTGTCCCTGTGGACACATAAGTCTTCTTTCTCTTTATTTTTTTAATTTTTAATGATATTTTCTCATTTTACATACCTATCCCAGTTCTCACTCCTTCCATTCCTCCTGGTCCCCCCCCACCTTCTCTCCACCCCACTCCTCATCCACTCCTCAGAGAGAGTAAGGCTTCTTATGAGAGTAAACAAAGTCGGACACGTCACTTGGAGGCAGGATCAAGGCCCTACCCCCTATATTTAGGGTGAGGAGCAATAATTTCA
>PVIU01017351.1:0-42225 GCA_004026605.1 Ondatra zibethicus
TCTTCTTCCCTTTGGCCTGCTGAACAGCATTCATCTAGAGGTGTTTGCTCTATTAACCTGGTGCTGGAGGTGAGCCTTCAGCCCCCTGTTATAGACAAGCAATGTGGGTAAGATCTACAGGATATTTGTTGTAAACTGGGCCTTGTTCATTGCAGTGGCTGCTGCAGCTAGTGCAGGCATAGCCATTTTCCTTACAAGGAGTTTTGGCATTCCTGGAGACATTTTTGATTGTCTCAATTGCATGGCAAAGTGCTGCTGATGGGTGGGTGAGGGCTGGAAAGAATACTAATTATTCTACACTGGTTTGATCTTTCAGTGCTTTATTGCTAAGAGAGACATGACCAAGGCAACTCTTATAAAGGAAAGTCTTTAATTGGGTTTTGATTGCAGTTTTAGAGGGTTATTCCATTATCATGCAGATATACATGGTGATGGAGAAGTAGTTGACATCCTGATCCATAGGCAGTCAGAGAGACACTGAGCCTGGCATTGGCTTTTGAAACCTTAAAGCCCATGCACAGTGACACACTTCCCCTAGCAAGGTCACTCCTATTCCAAAAGGCCACACCTCCTAATCCTTCCCAAACAGTTCCAGTAATTAGGGACCAAACATTCAAACATGAGCCTGTGGGGAATCATTCCCATTCACGTCACCACAGTGGGCTAAACCTACACAAGGATTATCTCACACAAAATGTGGTTTCAAGGTTGATGAAACTTGACTTCATATATGCAGCCTGATAAAAGTCTGCTTTGTAGGAATAGAGAAATGGTTTTACCTGAAGAAACCGACATAGGGGAAAAAATCCCATTTTTCTTTTAAAAGTGGTATGTCACATTGATTCTTAACATTTTTTGTTCTAGTGATTACATGAAAATATCCAGTCATACTACATGTCTTCTCTCCAGTGAGATGTGGGGAAGGTCAAGTCAAGTATAATGCTTAGACTACAGGGCTAGAGAAAGGTGGTCATCTCATTCATTCAAGATTCAGTGTCAGTGGGGACCCTCACCCTAGGTGTTTCTGGCTAATCCTCTCAACTCAAGTCTGGTGGCCCTTACATGGTCAGTGACTGTAACTGCTTTTCTGTCTTTTCTTACCCATCTTCCTTCCTTTGCAGCGGCAATAGACACACAGCAGGAGACAGACGAGTTCTCTTTCTGCTTTTTCCTCTCTTGTGGACCAGTTAGGTTCCAGGTTACCCTATGGACTACAGTCAAAATAACTGGATGCCAGACAGCAAAAAAGGTATGCTTCTCCTCTCCCCAACCAGTTTTTGAGTGTGTGAGTTGAATCTACCTCTGCCAGCTATGGTAAGTCAACTATTTGGGCAATAGTGCTGTCCTGTGGTTTCATCTCGCTGTGGTCAGTGCACTGATCTTGGATGCCTAAGTCTGTGCTAACGGTGCTATTTGATTTCTGTCTGTCATCATTCTTTCTGCATATTTGTCCTGGGACTCTCTCCAGGAGAATGCCTGGAGTTTGGAACAATCTTAAAATATTCCTTGTTGTTGCTGGGCAGTGGTGGTGCACACCTTTAATCCCAGCACTCAGGAGGCAGAGGTAGGTGGATCTCTGTGAGTTCAAGGCCAGCCTGGTCTACAAGAGCTAGTTCCAGGACAGGAACACAGAGAAACTCTGTTTTAAAAAACTAAACAAAACAACAACAACAAAAAATTCTTGCTGATAATAAAGGTACAGACAAAGTAAACAATTTTTTTCTTAATTTTTATTATTTTTATTGAGTTATACATTTTCTCTGCTCCCTCCCTTTCTCCCCTCTTCCTTCCTACCCTCCCCCATGACCCCTACACTCCCAATTTACTCAGGAGATCTTGTCTTTTTCTCCTTCCTATGTAGTTCCATGGATTTCTTAGGGTCCTTTTTGTTGTCTAGGTTCTCTGGGATTGTAAACTGTAGGCTGGTTTGTCTTTGCTTTATGTCTAAAAGCCACTCATGAGACATATCATATTTGTCTTTCTGGATCTGGGTTAACTCACTCAATATAGATTTTTCTAGGTCTATCCATTTACCTGCAAATTTTAAGATATCATTTTTTTACTGCTGTATAGTACTCCATTTTGTAAATGTACCACATTTTCTTTATCCATTCTTTGTTTGAGGGGCATCTAGATTGTTTGCAGATTCTGGCTATGACAAATAATGCTACTTTGAACATAGTTGAGCACATGTTCTTGTGGTATGATTGAGCATCCTTTGTGTATATGCCCAACAGTGGTATTGCTGGGTCTTGAGGTAGGTTGTTTCCTAATTTTCTTAGAAATCACCATACTGATTTCCAAAGCAGCTGCACCAGTTTACACTTCCATCAGCAATGCAGGAGTGTTTCCCTTACTCTACATCCTGTCCAACGTATGCTGTCATCAGTGTTTTTGATCTTGGCCATTCTGACAGGTTTAAGATGGAATCTCTAGAGCTGCTTTGATTTGCATTTCTCTGATGACTAAGGATTTTGAGCATTTCCTTAAGTGTCTTTCAACCATTTGAGATTTTTCTGTTGAGAATTCTCTTTTTAGGTCTGTATCCCATTTTTAAAATTGGGTTATTTGTTCTTTTTTTTTTTAAAAGATTTATTTATTTATTTATTATGTATACAACATTCTGCCTCTATGTATGCCCGCACGCCAGAAGAAGGTGCCAGATCTCATTACAGATGGTTGTGAGCCACCATGTGGTTGCTGGGAATCGAACTTAGGACCTCTGGAAGAGCAGCCAGTGCTCTTAACCACTGAGCCATCTCTCCAGCCCCTATTTGATGTCAAGTTTCTCAAGTTCTTTGGATATTTTGGAAATCAGTCCTCTGTCTGATATAGGGTTGGTGAAGATCTTTTCCCAGTCTGTAGGCTGCTATTTGTCTTGTTGACCGTGTGATCTGCCATCTCCCAGTTTAGCAAACAGGAGCTCATGTTTAGTCTCAGTGGCATGTATTCTCTTCTCCAGCTCATTCAAGGTGAGTCAGTCATTTTGAGCTCTTACTACTTACTATGAGTATAAGCAGTTTACATGAATTTTATTATTAATTCCCAGAAATGCAATTTTGAAGCGGACATTATTATCCTTATTGAGTGTACAAGGGCCATGGAGAACAGCGGGCGTAAGAAACTTGGCACATGTGAAAGCTGTGAACTAGACCATGCCACTCCCCTCCACAGGCTGTCCTCTTGACACCTAAGTCATCTTGATGTCTCAGGTCTTAGATTGTAATACTCTCATTTTCCTTCCAGGATAATAGATAAAAGACATGGGTAAAATAAAGATGCCTTCTAGGAGGGACCCAGAGCCCACCCTCCAGCAGAGAGCAGTAAACTCATTGCCTTCATTTGTGGGCTTGCCAAAGACCCCACCATGCTCCAATGGACACTTCCAATTCAGTGGTTACAAAGTTGATCTTGGTTAAACTAAATGAATTGCAAAACAACTCCCTCTCAAAACAACAACAACAACAACAACAACAACAATAAAAACCAAAAAACTCAAAAACCCAAAAGCAGCATGAACCCAAGGGAAGGGATGCAGGAAATTTGGGTGTGTGTGAAAGCATAATCAGATACTTATATAAGTGTATGAAATTGTCACTTGAGAAAACTTGATCCTAAGTATTACATGGGGAAAAATCTGTTTTCAATGAAGGAAAGAAAAAGCTAGTCTTCTAGGAAAACTTGATGCTGCCATTCACTCTGGCATGAGCTTCCCATGTCTTGGGAAGGACAATCAGAGACACTGGGTGTCAGGATGTATCGCCCAGCCTCAGAAGTCCAAACGGGAAATTGACCTAGTGCAGCCTGCAATGCTTGTTTCTCTGGCGATGAATACAAAGCCTCTGGTAGACCCCAGGGGACCACACATAGAAGAGCAAGTATGTCGGGCTGATTTGGGAAATTGGTGCTGTAAGCTCCTCAGAATCACAAACCTAAGGTTTCCTTAATTAGAGAGGTGGTCAGCCAATCAATATTTTTGCAGTGCCTTCCTCTACTCCATCCCCCGTGCTTTCCAGCAAGCAGCTCAGGAGTTTCAGCTGATGACCGTGCAATTCTCCTGGGGCTTGTGCAAAGTACAGAAAGGGAGAAAGAGCATAATTTGTTGGCCGGTTCTTATAGGGCTCCTAAGGCACTGGACCCCATTCATCATAGCCAGCTTAACTCCCCCAATTGTGTATTCGGAATGTGTCCTACACTGTTCACTTAGGAGTAACGCAGGGGCCCGCAGAAACACTGGAACACTGTGCGGGCATTGTTAGGAATTTAAATTTGTTATCTTTGGTGACAATGAAAGAATATCTTCAAGTTAAGTAACCTTACTGTCATGAGATCTGAACTCTGCTTACTTGTCTGTTACCTGCTTCTGAGAAGTACATAAGAGTTTAAGGGAAACAGAAGGATTTTTCCGGTTAATATTGGAATGTAGAATGAATTGGACTTTTGCGTTTTTGCTTTCCTCCCACCCGCTCCCACCCAAGAAACAGGATGAAGAAAATAAAAATTTAACCACAGCAAAATTGTTTTCCTATTATTTTGAGAATGTAGTGTTTAGGCCTTGGATGTGTGCACTGTATTATCCACAAGATACAGCTATGGCATTTATAATTTCCAGAGGAAAACTGAGGCGTTGGGTGACAGAGACAATTGTTCATTGTCTTAGAGACTTTGAACCCTGGCCTCATGCACTCTGGAGCCGCTGCTCTGAACCACTGATCTGAATCACATTTATGAAATTTGGAATTCCCACTTCAGATTTGATTAATCAGGATTCTCTCATAATCCTTGCCTCTTAAATAGAACTGATTTGTCTCAAGGTACAATTGAAATGGTTCATCCAGGCTGTGTTGACAAGGATAATGTAATTATAGCAATTTGGGGGAGTGTTCAGACTCCCCCAAAGTAAATATTAGTGAGGAAAGATAAGTTCAGAGCCCAATTAGCTGCATTGGATCAGTTTCCCTTGCTGGATGTGTAACTAACCAGTTCCCTGTCTTTACACAAACACAGCTGGTTTGTACCCATGCTTGCTCCAGTATCTCAGAAGCTGGAGGAAGGAGGAAGTTCTTAAAGAGAGGTCTGGAAGTCATGTTTATCATCTTGTCCCATGC
This sequence comes from Ondatra zibethicus, assembly GCA_004026605.1. NCBI lineage: Eukaryota > Metazoa > Chordata > Mammalia > Rodentia > Cricetidae > Ondatra > Ondatra zibethicus. Next base: position 5,109 of record PVIU01017351.1, read on the forward strand.
TACCTCATCTTAGGACCACATATTTATTTGACATAAAATTGAAAAAGAAAATATGAGTTAGCTCAATGGTTCCTTTATAATCTGAGGGAAAAACTTCTCCTCAAAGAAGCTCTATCAATAAATGGAAAGACAATCTCTAAGAGACTTTTTCTTCTGAGTTCTTTGCTGTTACTGGTAAAGAATAAAGTGCTATGGCATATATTTTCACCTTATCCTGCTCTTGCAGTGTGAATATCCTGGAAATTTCAGAGCTCTGTGTAAAGGGATCAGCACCAACACTGAGGGAAAGCGTTGTACCTCAAACTCCTTCTTCATCTGGGACGTTTGTAGATGACCATTGAGAAGAGCTTGTCAGGAGCCACAGCGTGGCAACGAGAAAGGCAAATGGAGGGTGTTCAGGTAGAATAGAGGCAAATTTATACACTTCCAGCTTAAGGCTTGAATCTGAAATCCAATAGCTGTCCACGGTTTGGTGCAAGAGAGTTGTGGCCTCCACCCAATGCTGTTCTCAGTGTTAACTCTCAAGGATTTTGTAATATGAGGTGACAGGAGGTTTATAGTTGAGAGTAGCATGGTGTATATTAAACACAAAATGAAACAAAACCCAAAACATTGACTGATTGAAAGTGTCCTTCCTCAGGACAATGCTCACTGAATGATAGGGTTGCTTGGGAAAAGATTGAGATTTATCTGGACTTGATTAGTGATGCCTGTCACAGGCCCGGAAAGGGAAGAATAGTGACGTAAACTGAGCATAGTTGAGATCCCTGATGTAAATTCTGCTGCTTGAACCCTAACAAAGGCTGTGTTTCCTCCCCAGACAGCTTCTTTACAATTTGGCTCCAGTAACTGAAATTTGCCTCTTGTTTACTACTTGCCTACATTATTTAAAAATAATAATAAAAGCCAACCTGCATAAAGTTCTTAGCTCAGGCAGCGTGTTAAACACGTGTCTTATTTATTACAGTTACGCATAAGGAGAGTGAGGTTTGATCTCTAGAAACTGATTCAAGGTGCTCTGGACTAGGCAGCTAGTCTAGGCGCATTCCTAGGGCCCACTCTTCCTGGGTTTCCAGCGAGGCCCTGTACACCCTTCTTTCTGAGTCTGTGAGAACTTCTTTCCTGAGAAACCAGAGAATCCTGAAGGACCCAGGCACAACAGGAGCCTAGAGAACGAGAAACCCTAAACCCAGAGCCAGCTTGCCTGTCACCATTATGATCCTTCCAATGGCCCCTTAGGTGAAGATCATCACTGAAGACTGTTTCCTAAAAGAGGTTACATTTTATATTTATCTGTTTATTTATTTGTTGGTTTTTTGAGACAGAGTTTCTCTGTGTTGTTGCCCTGGTTGGCCTTGAACTCACAGCGATTCACCTGCCTGTGTCTCCTGAGTGCTGGGATTAAAGGTGTGTGCCACCACTGCCTGGCTACATTTTACTTTAAAAAAAAAATAAGCCAGAGCCAGTAAGATTGGCTCAGCAGGTAAATGTGCTTGCCACCTGACAATGGGCAATGCAAAGCCTAATGACTTGAGTTGAAGCCCCAGAACTCAAGTAAAAATGGAAGGTGAGAACCAACTCCACAGAGTTGGCCTCCGACCTCCATACAGGCACAGTGGCATGTGCCTCCCCACCCCCAAGTCATGCATGTGCATATACATACAGTAATAATGAGAATAAAATCTAAACAGTGGAGGTGCTTGTCTGTCAGCTTAGTGCTGAGAGGGCTTAGGTTGAGAACAATGAGTCTGTGCTAATCTGGGCTAACTAGTAAGTACCTATCTCAGTAAGCTTGCCAATGTCAACATTTTTGGTCTTTCAGATCTTCTTGTGGACAATAGACCTATGGAGAGGTGATTGAGGTTTTTTGTTTTGTTTGCTTGTTTGAGACAATGGCTAACTATGTCGGCCTAGGCTGGCTTTGAACCTTTAATCCTTCTGCCTGTTATACTTAGTGCTGTGATTAGAGATATTCACTACCCTGTCTGGCAGATGCTAGAGGATTATGAGGCTAGGAAATGGTGTTGTGACTGGGTGGGCTTTTTCTAGCTTCAGGGAGTCTGTTCGTATATTGTTAGGAATCCTGTGATCTGTTTAATGATGGGTCGTTTTCATAAAATTGGCCATAGAAGAAACATTTGCATATATGGAAAATGGAAAATGCTGGCACCACATTTCAGCCTCCCCGTCTCAGCGGGCTGCTCAGTGTTTAGCAGTCTACCACCTGTGCTGGCTAGTTTCATGTCAACTTGATACAGGCTAAACTCTAGCTGCTGGAGTCATCTGAGAGAAGGGAACCTTGATTGAAAAACTGCCTTCATAAGAGCAGGTTGTAAGCAAGCCTGTAGGGCATTTTCTTCATTAATGATTGACGTGGGAGGGCCCAGCCCACTGTGGGTGATGCCCCTGGCTTAGTGGTACCATGGTTCTGTAAGGAAGCAGGCGAAGCAAGCCATGGGGCAAATCCAGGAAGCAGCACCCCTCCATGGCCTCTATACCAGTTCCTGCTTCCAGGTTGTTGCCCTGTTGGGAGTTCCTGTTCCGACTTGTGTTTGTTTTACCATACCAATAGTAACCCTAACACACCACTTTTCAGAAGGGCCACATGGCTTGCTCAAGATCACACACTAAAAGTTGAAGAGCTGGATTTGACATTGGTCCGCTCTGCCCCTAAGCTCTCTGTTTGGAACGGCAATCACCCTGGGTAAGAGAAAAATCAACTTGAACTTCCCAATACCTGGTAATTCCCCAGCCCTGGAACATTCTAGACCCAGCACTGTGTTAGCAGTCTGTCTACTGGCCTCTGGATAGTTCTTCTCTCAAGGCATCTCCATGGTTAGTATCTTGACAGTCCCTCTGCCTTATCATAAAGCTGGTCTTTGTGTTTTACAGATAAATTGTAAAAACTATGATGTATCTCTGGAAGAGATTGAACCTAGGGTTTCACAGCTACCAATGAGTTATATCCCAAGCCCTTTTCCCCTGTGCTTTCTTTTCCCTTTTGCATTTTGAGGTAGGGTGTCAGTAAGTTGCCCAGATGGACCTGGAACTTGCTCTGAAGCTCAGGCAGGGTCTTGAACTTGTGATCTTCTGGCTTTAGCACCTGGTATAGTTCATATTACAAATCTGTGTCACCACCTTCCATCTCAAGTGAAGATTGATAGAGAGGAAAAAAGAATAGCCACTCACTTAGACATAACCAGTGATAACATTTTGTCCCTGTGCCCTGATTTTGACCTTGTGTTTCTAATCTCTAGGACTTGATTCTTGCTTGGTGTTTGTGCTTAGCTTTTGCCTATTTCCTCTCTGGTTGTACCTTGGCGATTCTTATTCGTAGCATAATCCATCTCCTGGGGTTATGGGTTATGCATCTTCAAGTTCAGCCAACTCTGGGTCAAAACTATTAAAAAGAAAACAACTTGCATCTGTACAGAATATGCACAGACTTTTCCTAAGAGTTAAGAAAGACAGTGTAATTATTGGCAAAGCATTTGCAGATAATATGTACTAAGTTAAAGTTCATAGGAGGCGTTGGATAGGTTATATCAAAGTACTGGAACATTTTGCAGAAGGGAGTGAAACATCCCTATAATTTTGTCATCTGTGAGGGGTCATGGAACCGGTCTTGCGCTGGTACCAAAGGGTGACTCTGCCTTTTAATCTGCTTGGTCACAGCATTCCATTCGCCCCGCTCTTAGAACATGACTGCCCTGTATCATTATGTAAGGTGAAAATAGCATGTGATCAGCTCCACTCCTGAATCATGCCCAGGGTTCTAAGAGGCTTAGAGCCTGAGATGTTAAGGGAAGGAAAACCAGAGGGATAAAGGCCACTCATGCTACTCAATCCAGCCGTTACCCTCTCTGTCTTATGACTAGAATGAAGGGCAAGATTATACACCTATTTGAATGGCTATTTCCCTCATATTATTGTTCCTTTCTTCCACATTCATTTATAGAGTGGTCACTCTAGTTTATCTAAGGTTCCCCCAGCCCATGACTTTGTTTACCTATGGTCAGCCAAGTCTAAAAGTATTGATATCTCAAAATAATCAATTCATGCATTTTAAACTGTGTGCCATTATGACTAGTGTGTAGAGACCTTACACAATCCTGCTATATCCTTCTGGGGACCTATGCCATTTTTTTGTCCAGGGTATCCAAGCAGTATATAACACCTGCTCATTAGTCATTTAGAATAGCATATCCTGCCACATCCACGGTTGTGGTTTACAGTGCTTTTGCTCAGGAAGTCTTTACTTAACTTAGTAATGGTCCTCAAGGGCAGAATAGAGATGCTGGAGTCTTTACCACACTATATTATTAAGATTGTTCTGTTTTATTATTATTATAGCTGTTAATATTACATTGTGCCCAATTGATAACTAAGCATTTATCATAGTTATTACGTATATACAGCAAAAGTCAGTATGGGTAAGGTTTGATGCTATTTATAGTTTCAAACATCTATTGGAGTCTTGGAACATATGTGCTATGGCTAAGGGGGAAGGAATGATTGCAGGTGAATTTACATAATTTGAATGTGTAAATGACGTGCTTTCTTTATAAACTAAAGAAGCCTTTAAGCACAAAAGCATTTAGCCCTCTAGAACATCAGAAATGGGCTTTTCAACTTAATGTTTTGCTGACTAGCCAAGAAGGTATTAAATCTCACCTTAAAATGACGTCTGCGATACAATATGTTTGTGCGTATTGGTGGGTATGTGTGTGCCATCGTGTGTGTGTGAAGTCAGAGCAACTGGGTGTGGAGGAGGGGTGGGAATTTTGAGGATCTGTTTCAGTAATGAGCAAATGGTAGGGAGCAGCAGCGGCTGTCCCGAGAGGCAAATCCTGTCCTTGGCTCTGGGCTGTGCAAGCTCTGTAGGTTCTGAGCACCAGTGGTGCAAATTGTGCCAATCTGTTAGCACAGACCCAGCTTCCCAGTGGTTTTGTGACTGTCGCCTGCCTCTACGTCTCACATAATGAACTGATTCTTGGCCAGCTGCAGTATCAGCAAAGAGCTGTGTAGGAAGTGCCCTGCCCAATTAATCAGATGCCGTTCGGACCAGATTTCTTCAGCATGTTGTTCCATGGCAAACAGAAGAGTATTAATAAACTACAATAAAAAGACAAAGGAGAAAGATGTAATTTTTATGTATATTTGTCCTAAGGCATATTTTTCCATTTCTAAAACTTGAAAAATAACCATCTGGAAAGAATCATGTTTAGACAAGGCATGTCATGACATCTAAAGCAAATATTTTTGCTCTGAGGATCAGTGTTTGTTTATTGCTCCATCAACTGGCATATACTTAGATACCCATAAAGTATTCAATAAATAGAGCATTCCTACGATGAATCAATAGCACAAGAATAATAGATCTTCACAGCATCCTTTGTGTATCCCTCTTTTTAAATACATATTTTTTTCTTTTGCACTGAAAAATCTCTTTTAACGTTTGTCTTTGTTTTCTTTGCCTTTCAACCACCCAGTTTCAGGCAAATGACATTACACCGTACCACTGCAAAGGGATCTGTGGCATAAATAAATGTATCAGGAGGTCAAGAGGTCAAGAGCATAAATGAGGCAAAGATTTCAAAGAAATCACCGACCAAATGATTTATAAATCATGGAAAACACTGCTCCGGCCATAAAAGAGAAATTAAATTTATACATCATGAGCTTCAGGATGCTTTGGGTTCTGGTGGGTAACTGGGTTAGAAAGAGAAGCGCTTATGTCATCCCGCGGCTGGTCTGGAGCCTCACTCTCGTGGCATTTACCCTAGGACCTTAAATCAGGAGGGCTGAAATGAAACCCACTCTCCCTTTCACTGAGTTTCTAGAAACACTTGCTTTACCTTTGACCCAGGATCCCTGCTACAGCAAGCTCAACTCTGGAGAGGGGTAGGGAATCAGTTCACGGCTGGGACTAGTGATAATACTGGGAGGGATCCATCCTCATGTCTCCTGTCTGTTGGCAGAAAGCTGCAAGAGTTCTTCCTTCGCATATAGAAAAGCACTACTGAATTACAGCGTCTGTCCGGCCAGCCAGTCCAGCCATAGGAGAGGATAAAAATGAGCCAGTCTCTTTAAAGAGAACAGTAATACTTTATATTGTAATGATCTATAAAGGGAATCTGCCCAGAAATTTTACAGTTTGAAAATAATCTTTTCTGGGTTTTGGCAATTTTTTATAAACTATAACACTCATCCATTTCTCTCTTCCAAACATGGGCCATTTCTTGACCTTCTATTCTAAGGGAAACTATCAGACTGGAAATGGCGAAGCTGCAAAACATATGCTTGTTTTAGACCTACATGAATCCCTGACATGCACATGGTGGCCTGGGCATAAAACCGAAATGATTTCATGGGGCGCTCACTGGAAACACACTTGATTGGGAGCGTCACTTCTGAATTGAACAAATGGGAACTGGCAAGTGATACCGTGAAAAGCCAACAGACTTTGAAACCGATTGCTGTTCTTGACCATGTAACCGATAGAGACTTAAAAGTGGGGCTAGTTTTAAAGCTCTCCTGGGAACAGGTTTTGCTAATGGACCGAATGGGAACAATATGCTAGTCCCTAGCTTGACATGCAGATGTGGTGACGACAGGGAACCCTTTGCTCTCATGATCCAAGGTAAAATTACGGTGAGGTGTGCCCCATCTGGTCCTGCCCTTCCTTCCCTCCTTTCCTTTTCTTTATCCTCTTTTCTGTATTCTGTTTTAAAGTTCCTTCTTTGACTTTTAATTATTTAAAAGAACAAGATCATTGGGTCAATACATTTTTGGTTATGTATTTTGATTTTTTTAGGTGGTGTAAGATACAGTTCACTAAAGCATTTGTGAGGAGGGAAACCAGTGAAGCATATTTTCCCCTTTAATCTTTTTCTTTTTTTAATCTTTCTCTACCTAGGCATGTGTTAAAGAGAATTTTATGCATTTATGTTTAAATCATCAAAATTGAATTTCAAGTCACGTGCTTAAGGGTCATTTTCTCCAATCTCCCTTTTCTTTATAACTAGGATTTGGGTTATAATGGGTGGGGCTACAAATCCCATGCAGAGGTTGGAATCCAGGTACATAAATTGTTTGATAGAATTTCCCACATTAGAAGGATGCTTTTATGTTTCTTGCTATGGGCCCATTCTGAACCCCCAGAGGCCCTTCTATTCTTGGAACCACTTCTTTTCCCAAAGAAATTGAATACACAAAGCTGAACAGGTTAAGACAACTGTCACTCATAAGCTATGCCAGCTACCTGTTCCCCCTGACCCTGACCCATTCTCTTTGGTTTTGCACTTCAAGTGTGGGGGAGAAAAAAAACACACAGAGATTTTTACAAGAATTCAATATGACCCTGCAAATGGTTTTGGTGTTAGTAGATGTTCTCATAGCAATTGAATTAAACCGTGTCTTCATTGCCACGCAATAAAGGGAAGAATAGGGTATGTATTGGCATCTTAGTCCAAATATGGAAAGTGTGTGTTTAAGGAGAACCTGTTTGATACAGCTCCTGGGTATTTGTTCATTTGTACATATGGGGAACCATTGGGGATTCTGAATAGTTTATATTCAGCCTCCTTGGTTGAACTTGTAATTGCTTCCCCAGTGCACCCCAGTTCCAGTGTTCTCAAACCCACATGAATCTCTTCAAGTTGGGCTAAGGGTGGTCAGGTCTATTAGGCCTGTGAGGAGAATGGATCTCTGTTGCTGCTAAAACACTTGGCTGAGTTTGTGACATCTTAAAATTTTATTTGTTTTCCTGGCAGGGAGCAATTTGTTTTTTACCATTCTTGCCTTTTTCTGGTCTGTTGGCTTTTGATCACATCTCATGGAGTTTTTAACCTCCAAATATATAGATAGACACACTTGTAAGCTTGATCCTGTCAATGGACAGGGGGCTGAGGTAACATGTAAAAAGATCATGGGGTGTGGACCATGCATTATTCAATAGCTGTAAGAAAGTCACCCGTGCATGACAAGGTGAGTGACCACAGGCTAGACGCTTAACCAGTAACACTGGTCTGATCGGGAAAAATCACCCAATCTCTCTTACTTCTATAATCACTTTCTGTTTTTTTTTTTTTAATGCTAAGGATTGAAACTAGGGCCTTACACTTGATAAACAAGCTTGCAACCACTCAGCTACACACCAGTTCTTTTAATCTTTCTGGTATATAATTTCTTTTAACATTTTCTGACTTAATATATACCAGATAAAATTCCTCAGAGCCTATTTTAAACAGTAGCAAAGAATCTTTTATAGTTAGTATATTGGGTCCCAAAGACTGAGGTTTATTGCTTTTCTTCTTTCTTTTTAATTTTTATTTTTATTGACAGGGTCTCACTGCATAGTCATGGCTGTCCTGGAATTCACTATGTAGACCAGTAGACCGGGGTGTTCTCAAACTCCTAGAGATCCACCAGCTTCTTTCTCTCAAGTGTTTGGGATTAAAGGCATGCACCACCAGGCCTGGGACTTTTGATATTCACTTTTCTGGGTTTTGTCTCAATAAATGTTGCCTTCATTTCCTTTTGTTATGTTGACAGTTTTATTTAATGTCTAGCAACAGCATTGATGACCATAGTCTCTGTGGTTAAGAGTTCACATCCTGCATCAGCCATCTATTAGCTGTGCAATCTTGTCCAAGTAATTCAGTCTGTCTGTGCCTCTGCTATCCTGTCTCCAAAATGCCAAAAATAATCCCACCTGCCACATGTTATCCCTGTGGAATCTAAGCGAGCAGAGTTCTAGGCACAGAACTGGCATTCCTTAGTATCAACTCCTGTTGGTATTGTTACTGAGGGTTAGCAAATTGGTTAGCCCATGCTTTTTCCAGATGGCAAAGTAGGCCTTCTCATGCTAACATGATTCAACATTAGCCAAGTGTAAATTAATAAATCATCCTCTATCAGTGCTCTGAAGTTCCCCAAAAGTGAATTACTAAATTCAGTGTTACAGATGGGGGTGGGGTGGGGCATCAGTCCGAGGACACTGATGTTATGATTCAGGGACCAGGAGGTGCGGAATGAACTTCTGACACAAGGGCAGAGCACTGGGTTTTGAGTTGGATGATATTCCACCCCAAAAAAGTGTGACCTTGGGCACATGGTGTGTCCTCCCAAAATCACGTCAGCCAAATGAGAATACGAGTGATGAGCCCTGCACTGCGTGTTTCCCAGGGTTGATGAGCTCCAATTAGAGGAAGCATGGGCACGTGAAAGCTCTCTGGAAGGATGAATGTGCCATTCAGGCCTGCGGGCATACAACTGAGTGGCAGCGTGGGCTCCTGTTCATCAATCCCACACTTCAGATAGTTAGTGCTCCAGCCGGGGTCACAGGAGGGCGGCTGAATCGCGCATTCCAGGGCACGCACACTTACTGCGCTGGAGCCTGCCATGCGGAAAAAAAGCTGGGGCATGTTGTTATGTGTCAATTCCAGATGGGGAGCCAGCTTTGCTTTCTCCATAAAAAGGCTTTCTTGGGTAAGATGGGCTAGGTCCCCAATACTCCAAAACAGTATCCAAGCGCTTGAAGCACCTTTGTCATCTGAGTGATTCTCTGGTGACCTTGTGAGAATACATTCCTTACACTCGCAGAGTACAGCAGCCACCCCTCCCACGACCATCGCCCCCTCAGCCCTGGCAAAGGCAGTTTCCAAAAATGCCATAAGAGAGAGGAACTAATGTATAGCGTGGAAGAGAAAGATCCCAGGGTGTCCGATCGAAGCCAGGAGACGTTTGCAGTAATGCGAGTCGGAATGTACAAAACAAGCCACAGATGAACAGGACCAGAAACCACTGGTCTACCACCAATCCAGATGCAGGCCTATGAGGATGAGGCCCGGTTGGGGTCCTCATCCATCACCCTTAGGAGCCCACATAGACTGTGGCAGGGCAGGGAATATAAGAGCCTGGCACCAGTGGCTCAGGGCCACCTCCCTGGCTTGGGCGGCAGAGGGGCCGTGGGCTGAACAGTGCAGCCTGGGCCCAGGCTCCTCAACAGATGGCAGTGTGCATGTGAAATATTCCACAGGAGAAAGACAAGTGGGAACGAGCCAAGAGGGTTTGGAGCCTGGCATACGAGTAGAATAAATAGAGAGGCCCAGCAGCCTCGTGGAGTCGTTCCTTTTGCCTGTAATCTTAAATAACATGCATGTGATGTCATCTCCCACCGGAACTCCCAGGAGTTGAATAGTTCATAAACAGTACGGAGAAGAGGGCGACTGCACCCTCCAGTTTCTCCTGCCGGTGACTCTGCTCTGACCTCACCGTTCTCTTGCCCTTCACATCGGAACAAGCCCTTTGTACTTCCCTCCTTCCATTCTCTACCAACTGCCTACCCCACGTCAGTCACTGCTGCTCACGCACCTGGGTAGTCACTTACACCCCTTTATCACGCACCTCTTTGTATCATGCGGGTGGGTCACTAAGTCTACCTAGGTAGATTTGATAGAGTCTTGCCGCCCAGAAGTTCAAGGATGGTGTCATGGATAGATGCTAAACAGGCTTTTGAGACCAAGTGCCATATTTAAAGAGAGAGAGAGAGAAGGGCTAGATGTCCTGCTAATATCCCAATTGTGGTATTGTAACATCGGTAGCTTCCTGAGACTGTTCGGGCACCAGAGTGGGAAGGCATTCCGGTTCTCTAGTTTGGGATCAATATATGCAGTTTTCTCTAAAAGTATCAGGAATATTTTGATAGTACTGATGTATAAGATCAGTTTTTCTCTTCCCTCTCACATTTCACCCCTGCTTGTCCCCTGAGCACCAACATATGCCTGTGTCTGGATCCTTCAGGCAACACTATTTGATGCCAGGAACACTAGGCCCTCCCTGCTTCTTGTATGCTGCCTTCACCGCAGGTTTTCAGGCATCTGCGCCAAAAACTGGTCTTCAGGGAAGCAGCGTTGTACGGTGGTTAAGTGCGGACCTGTTAGAGTCAACAGTTGAACTTGCCCAGCTGTGGTGGTGGGACTTTGGGTAAATTCCTTAAGCTTTCAGTTCATCACTGCCTCTATCCCAAGCACTTGGGTTGTTATGGTGTCTACCCTGAAGGATGGTGAAGAGATTTAAATAAGAAAATCCAGGTGAAGAAGGTAGTTCCACATGCCGTGGCGATTTCCTTTCATTCTCTATGACTCGCCAGTCGGTTCTTTCCTGCTACAGTTTGGTTGTGCTCTCTCTTATGAGTGGAACATTCACTACAGCAGGTCATGATATGTTTGCTTGGTCATTATCTGCTTTCTCCACAAGGGCAAGAACCATTTGCTTTTCATTCATCGCGGTATTCTCAGTATCTGATGTAGTGCTTGGACTTAGGGGTGCTCAGAAACCATAACCCTGAGGAAGTCGATAAATAAGGAAATGTGTCAGAACTCATTTAAAATATTATTGGGTGGGGAATATATCCAAGAGATAAAATAAATGAGAAAGTGGTGTAGCAGGAATGATTATTTTTTAGTAGTAAATTAAGTTTAGAAATACAGAACTCAGAAATCACTCTCTCTTAGCTCTCTGTAACAATGGGAAGTTCTGGATGCCATAGATGTTAACACTGAAGCGGGCTTTTGGTGATTTTCCTCTGGGACAATTGTGAAACATAGCTTGTCCCCAAAGGGAAAAGTATGTCTGAATGAAGGTGGGAAGGTTGCATTGAATCTTCCTAATGAAAATCAATAGCCTAAAAATTAAATTAAGTTGATGCAACTAACAATTCAATACAACCTGCTCATTAGCAAACACACCCAACCCGCTGCAGGGATCCCTGTTGCTAGGTTGCCTCAAGAAACAAATTGATTAATGGATTTTCTTTTTCCTGGAGGCCTCTCAAGTAAGCAGGTCAAGTAGCTACTATTTCATTAGGGCCACTCTCGTCAGTGATAGCTGTGCAATTTGGTTCCAAATACCCAATTTATAGATTGGACCAACCTCCCAAGGAATCAATTGTGTTCGGGGAATGCAGGAAAGTCAATGTAGTGCCCCTAACTATCCTTAAGAAATTTGGAGTTGTGAATGGAAGCAGGTGCTGGGAAGCAAACAGTTGCCCGTGTTATTTAAGGAGATCAAATGGTGGGGTCCACATACTGCACTTTCACTTGGTGCTCACCAAACCTGTGTGTGCTGAAACAGAAGAGGAATGTCACAGGTTCTCCAGTGGCCTCTTTAGTGAGTGTGGGTACAGTGGGTTCCATCTAGATACTTCTTGGAAGTTCCTAAGGCACAGAGGAGCTGATGGTGAGGCCCAGGATCTGGCATGTAATATGGAAAACAAAAAATAAACTTTATTTTTGATAGTTAAGACTTCTGTTTTTATTTATTTACTAAAATTCATTTTTATTTTGTATGTATGAATGTTTTGCCTGCATGTATATCTATGCACCACAGAAGATGGCAAGGCATAGATCCCCACAGGACTGGAGTAATAGATGCTTATGAGCAGCTATGTGGGTGCTTGGAATTGAATGTCCATCCTTTGCAAGAGCAGCCACTGCTCTCGACCACTGAGCCACCTCCCTGGTCTCCAGACTTCTGTTTTTAGATTTAGCCATATCTTGAACAGTTGATTCCATCTGAGTAGTGTATCAGCCTGACCTGAAGAGGTCATCTTAGGACGATGAAGCCAAAGACAAGTATCTAACATATGTCTGTCCACCTGTGTGTCTCTGTACGTTTGTATGTGCATGTGCGGTTTTGGTCCATTTTGTAAAGCAATGCCACGAGAATATGTAGAATCAGAAAAGTAATGGCATGTGAAGAAACTTGAGAATTTACGACAAAAGAGGCCCAAACCTAGTGCCTCCAAGATGCAGATAAGCTGATTTTTTATAAGCTATGATGATGTCACAATCCCAAGAATATTAAATATATATCTTCCTAAATTTCCAGGCAACATAGAAAGTAAATAAATGGCAAAATGGAGTTTTCACCGAGACAAAAATATACGAAGTTACTTTTATTTATAGGATCAAAAGTAGGAGATTGGCTTTGTTGCTTAATTTTTTTTCTTTTTAACCAACACTGTAATTTTCTATATTTATGGGACACTATGATTCCAATCGTGTTTACCGTGTGGGATGACCATGGCATTTGACAACTGGCATTTGTGTCCTCTTACTGTTTTATGCTTGGAGTCTTCAAAATTCTCTAGTCTCATTCCTCATGGACTGTATTATAGGTTGCCATAGACAGCAGCCATCAACTCTGTGCTGGCGTTCTAGAATTTGTTTCTTCTGTGGACTAGCATGGGGATATGTTAGCTAGCTCCCTCCTTCCTGCCTTGTCCGTGTTTTGCCCAGCCTCAGCCTTTCCTAGGAAGAACTCTCTTTGAGCCTATTCCCTGGGTGTGGGGAGGGAACGAAGAGTATTATTAGCTGGAATAAATAAATCTTACAACTTGAAGATACTTTAAAAATGTTCGGTCACTTTATATTGACAGCAATTCTGTTAGAATAGTCCAGAGGGTTCTCATATACCTCACGCTTGTTTTCCAGTCTTATAAATATTATTTTAGTAAGTTTATCAGAACTTAAAATTGACCAATACTGATAGAAAGCGCCCTTGGTGTGAAGCCAGGAGGAGAGTGATAGAAGGTTTATGCCACTATCTGGGGACAGTGCTGAGATGGGACTGAGAAGTGTTTACTCCCATTTGTCAGCCACCCCCTCATTCAAGTGAGCTGCATTTCTCTGTCTTGTGAGCACACTCTGTCCTTTTGTTATTGATGCACCGATTGAGTGTGGTTCAGAAATCCAGACTGGGAGGCTGGTAATTACAGAGCTCTTCTGGGTGAAGAATGTCTTCTTCATTCCCTATCCTTCAGGGGCACCCGAGATATCGTCAAGTAAATCGGAGGGCTCTAAGGAGGACAATTTGGCAAACTCTCTATAGTTCGATCGCGAATTTCTGAGTTAACCATCTGGCACCATCTGCCCTAGGAGGCTCGGGATGGTGGGTGTACCTAACTAAATCAGGAGCTTGCTTGAGAATGAAGGTGGTCAGATATTCAGTACATAAGAAACATTTTCTTAATGCTTTGAGATCAAGCCAATTAAATAGAGGTAAACAAGCATCTCTGGGATTGTAATCTCTCCTCATCACCTTGGTAGCATCGTGTGCTCTGGGATAAGGGGCAGGTGCTTACAAGTATGGTAGGGGCCTCCGGAAGGGATGTGTCTGCAGATCTGGCTCTGCCTTTTCCAGTCTTAGGGCTAGAACCATTGTGTGCCTCAGTAGAGTATTAAATACAGGGAAATGCATAAAGAAAAGAAGCTCCTTAAGGATTCAATGCCTCTCAGTGCCACTTCAGTGGGGACAGAGTCCCCAGCACATGCATACATTCAGATCATATCTAACCATTTTAGGAGAGAAGAACAGGGATTAACTGAGAGTCAGGGAGGGAGTGGAAAGAAGCATTTTGTCACTGGACTTGAAATAGCAGCTGAGACTCGGACAAACCTGGGTTTAATGCCCGGCATCATCTAATACTAATGAATTCCATCTCTTCAAGACTCAGATTCTTCATCTATAACACAGAAATGGTAGTTGTGACAGATGCTCCAATTTGTTGCTGTGTGAATTTATAGAGATAATATTTCTGAATAGCTTTGCCCAGGGCGTCAGACTTTGTCAGCCTTGATAAACATTGGTCATTATTACTTTTACTGGTCCTCCGCCTGTATTATTATTGAGAAGAGAATTGGTTCATGAGATGATATAGGCAACTTGTGAGAAGACAAACACATCAACCTTCGACTTCTAGTTTTCTTCCCTAGATTGCTCACTTCTTCCAAATTACTTTGTCTTTCTTGTATCTTTTAGTAATCCTTTATTTACTAGTAATGAAGCTCATGCAGTTAATTAAATAACCAAAGAAGTCTTGACTAATTTTATATGTTTTAAAAAAGAGAAATGTTTGGCTTTTTATAATTTTATTTCACCAGCCATTTATTACAACAATATTTGATTGAGGGCCTATTATATGGCAGCAGTTTTCGGGGCACGTGGAGCATCCAAAACGTAGATCCATGCCCCGAGGCTCAGCTCAACCTATGCTAACACCTTAGTAAATTACAGCATGTGCTAGAAGGTGGTGAGTGGTCTGGAGAGGAGGATGGTATGGGAGGGAGCCTGAGAAGCCAGAGGCTGGGTTCTATTTCAGTTTACCATGGAAAAAAGTCTGAGCTCTGTGAAGTGGACTTAGGAGAAAGTGAACTCTGTCGCATTGTCTTCCAGTTTCAGCGGGCTGGCTCTCGCTGGCTGGATCTTGGTATTTCAGTGCTGGCAGGGCCTGCTGTTCTCCCTGCTAATAGGGCCTGCTACCAACCCCAGCAGATCCATCCTTTCTACAGGTCAGAACCACACCCACGTGATTGCTCCCACCCATAACCCAGCCAGAGACAGAAGAAAAATAACATTCCAGAGGAGGAGAAATTCCTCTACTCTCTGTGGTTTTTCCGGGGATCCGGGCAAATGAGGGAACGTCAACTGAGTATTGGGTGGAGACTGTGGATTTTTCTCCACATGGCTGTAGGAGTTCCAGCTTACATTCCCACGTGAACTGCCAGAACGTTTAAGCGCAAGGTGGCATTGTCCCTCTTCTCCCAACCAGAGCTCCTATTAACATGTCACTCGAACGACCCATTTCTTCATACTCTCCCCCACCCCTTTGATATACTGGACATATGTCAGAAAAATCAGAGACCATCCATATCTTATCTCACATTAACCAGAGTCATGTAGAAATGTCCCTTATTACCAGGACACTCATGTCAAAAAGAATCGACTTATTGTCACCGTTTCTAACCTAACAGTGTTAATGGAGCCTTAGACATCCTTTCTCCTCATTTGTTTCTTAGATGCCTATCAAGGAGACAGTTGGAAGAGAGTTTCCAAGCTCTGGGGAGCCCTGGGCATGTGTATTAAATGACAGCACTCTAGACTGCTTATTATACGGGGATGCCGGGCCAGGGTGGAGAATTGAGATGGAGGGAGAGCACGTGCTTTTGGCGCCATGCCAGGGTGGTGAGTGACTCTGAGCAAGCCTTGAGCCTCTAAGGATAAGTATTGTCTCTCTGCCTTCTATGCTCTCCAGCAACAATTTCCAGCTCTGCCTAACAAATATATTTACCTTGTGCAGGCAGGCTTCGAGATCATGCCCAGCAGAGTTGAACATACGTTTCTTCCTTAGTTCACGCTTCTATCCACTATCCCACATCTCCTGTGTCAGAAGAGGAGAAAAAAGAGACAAACCTTCAGCTAGAGAATTTTCAGGACCCTTTAGAAAGGCCCTGGTGCTGGAGGCTTTTAGGGTGGGATTGATCCTGAGGAGCAAGCAGTCTGTCAGCATGCTGTCGGCCATCCAGGGCTGATCAATTGTAATGAGATGACAGGTTTTAGATTAATGTATAAAGCAATAAGCCATTTTCCCCTGGAACTTACACCAATGCTTGTCCTAATAGCAGGAAACAAGTAGAAGTTTACTAAGAAAAGCCCATGGTTCTTACAGTAAATCTGTCCCATGTGGATCTCCCGTCTTTCTTTCTCTCACAGCAGAACAATGCTCTTTAGGTCTTGGTCCCAATAAACCCATTCAGAGGCAGCTGAACTTGTCCCGGTGGGGTTCAGAGCAGCAGGACCATCAACTGTGTGTGAAGTTCTCTCCTAGGCCTCTGTGGCTATATTTGGCCTGGGGGAGGGGGGCACGTTGCTTGGCACCTACACCACGCCCAGGATAGAGAGGTAATGCTCTACTCCTTTTACTGGAAGTGTGCGTAATCCCTTCTCCCAAGCCAGGGAGAGCTGGAGCAGGGGTTCTCAACTTTCCCAATGCTGTGACTCTTTAATACAGTTCCTCATGTTGTGGTGATAACACACAATCATAAAATTATTTTTATTGCTACTTCATAACTGTAATTTTTCTTTTTTCTTTTCTTTTTTTTTTTTTTTTGGTTTTTCGAGACAGGGTTTCTGTGTTGCTTTGGAGCCTGTCCTGGAACTAGCTCTTGTAGACCAGGCTGGTCTCGAACTCACAGAGATCCGCCTGCCTCTGCCTCCCGAGTGCTGGGATTAAAGGCGTGCGCCATCACCGCCGGGCTGTAACTGTAATTTTTCTATTGTTATGAATCATAATGTAAATATCTATTTTCTGATTGTCTTTGGTGACCCCTGTGGAAGGGGTCGCCACCCACAGGTTGAGATCTATGGAGCTGGAGAGTGGGTTCATGACAACCGGGTGTTCCCTCCTGGGCCTTTGGCATGTCATCTGGACTAAAAATATGGAGGGTATTTTCATGGTAATCACATCTTGTGGCAGTGGCAAAAGGTTTCTGTGGTGACCAGTACTAGCAATGGCTGGATTCCTTCCATGTTGTTCATTCATGAGTATCAGTGGGCCCCTACAATATTGCTTATTTTCCAGCCTTTGGGGTAATACTTTGAATACTGAATTACTTTCTCAATGTACCTTTCTACACATGTTAACCCAGGCTGGTCTCTGCCTATTTGATGCTTTATTTTATTTAAGTTCTATTCAACATTCTTTCTGTATGCCTGCACCTTATAAAGGAGAAAGACCATGCTTTAGCAAGGTTCAGGCCTACTCCAATTTTCACTGGTGAGTGGCAGGGTTGAGAAATGAAGAGATTCTGTGAGATCCCTGGAAAGGGCTCATGTCACACTCACTGAACTATGTCTAGGACGTGGTAGAAGATAGAGTCTCAAAGTTATTTGGGCCCCAGTGACAGCTTACAAAGTGTGGTCATTTCCATTTAGTGAGTGGGAGACAATGTCCCAACTACATGTCCAGTATTTCCAGTATAAAAGTGGTGGTTACTCTTCTGGGGGCTTTTAGTTGCAAACCTGGGCCCAGTCACAAGCGGATTCAGACCTATTTTCCTGTCCAGAAAAAAAACAAAAACAAAAAACCAACCCTTCTTTCAATGTTCTCAAAAGGGACTGTAGCCTGGAAGGGCACTGTGGGAAACATATATGGAGAAAGAGAAAATGAAATGTCATTTATTTGACATATTTATCCCTCAGTCAACATGCAAAGGATGGTTGCTCTGTGCCAATAATAGGCTAGGCTGCTGGTGTTTATTCCATTTCATTCTAACAATGGTTTCCTATATAATACAGGTGACACTGTAGCTCTAGGTTTATGGATGAGGAGCCTGAAATGGAGGAGGCTGAGTTCCTTGTACCAGATTTATACCTACTGAGCAACAACACCAAGTTCATGTGACATTGGCCCGTGTTCCCTGGCAATATATCCCAGAAATGGGACTTGTTGACATTGGAGTCTGGGGTCCATCTTCATGATAATTGGCAGCTTCTGAGTGCATCTTGTTTAAAAAAATTGGCATAGAATCATTTGTGCCATTTCAAGATCATGGTCTCGAAAGAGATAATTCTCACACTACTATTTTTACTATTTTTTTTTAGTGTGAGAAGAAGTTGAAATTTGGAAAACTTGGCACAGAGTGTTAATGTGCAAACATCAGATGAATTCCATGGATTTTCTACTCATTAAGGCCCATTTCCCTGCCCATAATTCACCTCAGCTTGGTTATACTTCTCCAGGGCATGCTAGTAAAAGGAGGAAAAACAGGGAAGCCAGCCAGAAAGAGGTGTTTTTGGCTACAAAAATCAACTTACACCTACCAACAAAGTAAAACAGAATGACTTTGCCCAACAGTAAATATCAAGTTCATTGCTTAAGCCCCAGTAGAAAATGTATTAAGTAATTTATGATAGCTTTTGGAGTCCATGGTCACCTGATACTTCTTGGCTCTGCGTATTGGGACTTTTCAGCCATTGGAAGGGGAGTCAAAGAAACGATGGCATTTCATACCTTGGCTAACATAGCAGGGAATGGGAAAATGTGTGTCTCTTTTGGGCTAGAGATATGTGCATTTATTTATCCACTCTATGAGTTCCTAAGATTCTCCTGTGCCAGGCATACTTGAAAGAGATCTCTCTTGTAGAACTTACGTGGCATGCGAGGATGTTGAAGAAAATTAACACGCTCAGCAACGATCTTAGTGAGTATCTTAAAGAAATTAGGTATCGGGATGGAGAGTGACCACTGTGGAAGAAGCCACAGAGAGTACCTGGTCTAAAAGCTGTCCCTGTGGCTGGATGTTAAAATCAAGCATTCAAGGAAGGAGGGATAGCAAGGGCAGAGAATCCTAGGGAAGGGGATCTGTAATATTGTTTCCCAGAGTTCAGAGACAAAGGGGAAGGCACAGGCTGTGGGGCATGGCTCAGCAGGCAAACATGAGGAACTGAGTGCTATTGACAGAGCCCATGTTAAGAGAGATAAATAAGGAAGTGCAGGGTTATGATATTAGTACTGGGGGAGCAGAGCCAGGTGAATCCCTGGGGATTTCTGGTTGTCTGCTTTAGCCAAATTGTAGAATTTTAGGTTAGTGAGAAACGTGTTTCTAAAGAAGGATTAAAAAAAAAAAAAGGAAGGAAAGAAGAAAGGAAGGGAGGGAGAAAGAAAGGGAGAAAGGGTAACAGTCAGTGTCTGGGAATAGGTATCTGAGGTCCACCTCTATCCTACACACACACACACACACACACACACACACACACACACACACACACACACACAGAGAGAGAGAGAGAGAGGTGGGGGGCAAAGAAAACAAACCTTAAAGGAGGAACAGTCTTAGGTCAGGGTTTATCACTAAGAGTAATGAGAGGCACAGAGAGGAATTCGAGAAGCCTGCTAATGTGTCTGATGGACACAGGTTCAGCAGAGGATGGTTTGGAGCTGCCTGTGAACAAAAGAAGGGAGAAGAGCTGTAGCTTGTGAGCCAGACCTTAGTGACACCAGGCCCGCGGGACAGCAATGGTTCATTTGGATTCTTGTGGAACTTCTTAGAAATACAGCTGTCTGGGGTCCGCCCCAGATGTTTTTACTGACTGGATCTGGGACAGTTGTCTTTTAGGAGAAATGGCAAGAGGTTGTGATGCACAGCCAGGAGGAAAGCCCTGCTTTCATAGCATGTTCCACGCTTGTTATTTCTTTTGGTTGTCTATGATGTCTGTTGTTAGTTGCGCTTCATCGATGAAGACACAAAGACCCAGGGAAGGAGATGAACACGTAAAGTCGCACAAGTGGTGAGAAGAAACCACAGTGCAGTACTCTGCATTCAGCTTGTAAGACCATTTCTCTTACTCCACCACACACCGCTCAAGTTGCTAACCATTAAGTTACTGCTTTTAAAATGCAGAGGCTGCAGAGATGGCTCAGCAGTTGAGAGTGTGTACTGCTATTGCAGAGGACCCAAGATCAGTTCCCAGGACGCATGGCAGGTGGCTCAAATCCTCCTGGACTACCAGTTCCCGAGGACTTCACACCCTGTTCTGCCCTCCTTCAGGCATCTACACTGACATGTGCACAGGCTCACGCACAGACACGTGACAGACAATTCGAAATAAAAAAAATATATCTTAGAAAGAACATAAAGGTAGTCAAAAGTAAGCAGAGTGGGAATATAGAGGTAAAATAGACATTCTGGCAGGGGAATGAGTTATTGAGATGATACTAACCATGGCATCATTTTGGGCGATGGATCAGCTGGTGTAGACTATAAAGAGGGGGTACAAACTGTTGGATCCCACAGTATGCTGAGACAGTTGGGAGAGGCAGTGGGATAAATGGGAGCATGGAGAAAGAATGGTGGCATCCTGGACAAATGATCTGGTGGTGCCTGATGCTTGTTATCCATCCGTATTGAAGGCGATTTGTCAGCTGGTCATGCTACAAAGGGGATCTAGAGTTGCCTGGACTATGTTGATTTTTAGCCAGGTTTTGTAGCCTTCCCTTTAATTCTAAGACACATTCACATCTACAAATTCATGTTTGACTCAAGGTTGCCTAAATAGTTCCCATTGCTTTCCCCAGGTCATTCTTATTGCTGTTGCGTACTTGGGACCATCTAAAGGAGGAGGGTGGGACATGCAGTTTCCTATTTCAGGTCAAATGTGCACACTCCTTCTGTATAGCACCAATCCCTTAACATATGTCTCTGTGGAAACCGTAGCTGGGTTCTTCCATTGGACCCATGTCTTCACATACTTGCCATGAATGCCAAGAAGGAGAGCCAGTAGATGTCTGAAAAAGAATATTATTTCAATCTGTTCCACTTTCCACAGCTAGGGAAATCTTTCCCAGGCAGATCTCTGCTCACTAAATTACCTTGTTCGCAGCTCCTCTGTGGATTTCAATTGGCAGCAGAATAGTGGTAAACACTTAGAGATGTGAAAGTTAAGAGGACTCGGTCTTACCTTCTGCTACCTTTCCTGTCTATACTCCAGCCACCCATGCATACTTTCATTTGCAAAGTACAGGACTAGAGCCAAGGGTGTAGCTTAACTGTCATGTTTGTGTTATGGTTTAGTGTAAGCCATAGCCCTGCCAAAGAACAAACAAACAAAACAACAACAACAAAAAAAGCAAATAAAATAAGTAAGAATTGGAGATGGGCTGGGGATTTGACTCAGTTATACAGAGCACTTATCTTGCATGCATGCACTGTCCTTGAGAGCAATCCCCAACAGCACAAGAAACACTGCCACAACACACCCACATACTGCAAAACAGGAAAACAGGTACATATTGTATACCTCTGGGCCTAGAACCTTTGCATATCCATCCATACATACATATACAAATATATATGAGTGTGTACTGCTGTTGCATATATATTCACACACACACACACACACACGCACACACACACACACACACAAATTCACTGTAAAGAATTGCTGCCATTTTCCACTTGACTTAGCTGCTTTAAATTTCAGAATGGATTCATTTCTCCCTATTGGCCTTCTTTGACCTCCCTCTTTCCTCCTCCAGACTGTACACTCAAAAGTAGGCCTCTGTCTGTTTTTATTCATCCTATCAAGTCTGCAGCAAAGTGTTTGGCTCATAATTATACAACAAATCCAGAAACAGTAGCTGTCTTCCACACTTCCTTCTTAGGAACCTACCTCTCAAGCTGCTCTGGAGGAGCCTGAGAAGGAAGTGTGTAGCCAAGAGACAGCTGCTCTTTCTGGATTTGTCGTCAAAGTACAGGGAAGCACACACATCCAGGCAACCCTAAAGGCTGCATGGCTAACAGCACTGAGCTAGGCTGAAAACCTAAACAGTTTGTCATCCAAATCAGCACCAGTAATTATGATACTCTCCTCCTCCTGTGCACAGCAAGAGCTTTAATAACTCTTTTCTGAATGAAGAAATGAATGAAGGTCTGAATGAGGCCGGGGTTCAAACCTCAACCGAGACTCCGTCTTTGGGCACTTTCATGCTCCGGGCCCTCCCTGTTCCCTGTGTAAACAAGGGGCAGCCAAGGCAGGCAAGCGCTGGTCACCAGTAGGCTGTGACTCCGAGGTGGCAGGGCTTAAAAGGCCACATCTGGACTCAGCTCTTAGTCTTGAAACCTTTAAACAAGAACTGAACGAGGTAAAGAGTTTACTTAGTACCTAGACCACAAGGGAATTCCGAAGGGCTTGTGGGAGATGAAGTAAAAGGGAGGCAGGCATCTGAAAGCAACCGGCAGACCTAGCTCTCACACAGGAAGCTGTAGGCCTCTCTTCGCTGATCACTTTCAGTATCACGTGAGGTGGGATTTGGGGGATAATTATCCACAATCACTTCCTTCTTGGGATCCATTCCTTATTAGCAGTCTGCATGCCTGCTGGAGCAACCCCAGTTAACTGCCCCGCTTTCTCCGCGTAGCGAGATGAAAGTCTCATTGCATTAATACCCCTGAAATGGTGCTGTAACTGAAGCCACAGCAAACTGCTCACCGGGGAACCCAAGCCTTGCAAACTAGACTGGCTAAGCCTGCATGAAAAATGCAGACCTGCCCCTCTGCTGATAGTTAAGCTGGCTGGAACTTTAATGCATGCCTCCTACAGCAGTTTAGACCCAAGCCTCCAAACCCAGGCCCCTGCCCCCAACCCACAAAGCTGCCACCAGGGTCCTTTGTGCCTCCTAAACACTTGGCTCTGGCACTTGGGACATTTTATTGAGGCAACTTTACTGGAAGGATCCAATTACAGGGTATGGCAAGTTAGATTCAATGCCCCGGTTAACAATGCTGTGGAGAACGCCGAGGCTCCTTTAGCCCTTTCTGGTCTGAAGGGAACGAGCAGAGGTAATGGCTAACAGCCCCCAAGATGGCTGCTGCTTCTGAACATGAACACTCCATTGGGTTTTTAAAAATCCTTCTATTTTTATTCATGTGTAAAAAGTAATACATCATAGCTGTTGGCGGGTGGAGGGGCGAGTCAAGCAATAGGAAGTAGGAAGAATAAAACTTAGTCTGTCCCCTTCGACTCCTAAAATCCCTCATACTTCCCCTGAGGTAGACACTGTTTCCAGTTGGTTGTGTATTCGTCCAGATTTTTCTTTATTATACTTATAAAAAAGATCATATCATAGTTAAAAGTTTTCTGGCCAATTTTTCTGCAACCATAATTTTTTTCCTTTCGCCTTGTGCACCACGTATATTTTCATCATCTATCCTCATAAATCTTTATTCTTTCTGACTCCTATGTTACAGTTTCTAGTCCGTGTGGCTGTCTTAGCCACTTCTCCCACCGACACGAATTCAAAATGTTTCCAAATGCTTTTCTGTTACTGTCCTGCTTTCTTTCCCTGTTGCTGGAATAAAACACCCTTCCGCAAGCAGCTTAAGGAAAGAAGGGTTTCTTTTAGGACAGGTTTCAAGGTACATCACCGAGGGGAAGTCAAGTCAAGGGCTTGAAGCAGATGGTCCCAGCACACCCTCAGGCAGGAAGTAGGGAGAGATGAATGCTCGCTACTCCTTAACTTGTTTTCTTCATTATATACAGGATCCCCAGCCCAGGAAATGGTTCTACCCACTGTTAAGATGGGTCTGGTCACAACAGTTTATGCCAATGAAGATACCAGTTCCATCCCCCACCCCAACCCACAGTCCTACTTGAAACCTATCTTCCAGGGAATCCCAGATTCTGTCAAATTACCAATTAACACTGAACTTCACAGTCACGAATATGCAGTATGGTTTTGTGTATGCTGTGCATACTCAGAATAATTTCTTGTTTCTTTTCTATGCTTTTGTTGTTGAGACAGCATTTAACTACACAGCCCAAGCTGGCCTTAAACTCACTTAAGCTCACTTAGTCTGAGCTCAGACTAAGCCCCAGACTCATGGAAATCGTTCTTTTGCCTCCAAAGTGCTAGTAACATGTACTCTCATGACCCCTGGAGAGGAATTTTTAACTGTAAATTTATTGGCGTAATCAATGATGCTATGCTTCTGAGACATCCAAGTTTAACCACACCACAGTCTATGTACTGAGGTCAGAGGATACCTTTGTAGAGCTGGTTTCTTCTTCTGCCCTTAGTGAGTTCTAGGGAATAGACTGAGGTCCCCAGGCAAGCACCTTTATCCACTGAGCCATCTGCCTCACTCTGTGACCTAGTTTTCTTTGTACCCACCAAATAATATTCTGTTGTAGGGAAATGCTACAGCTTTCACTAAACTATGGAAACATTAAGAAAATAATTAGTTGCTTCTAAGTTTTGGCAACTATGAGTAAAGATGCTGTAAATGTCCACTTGAAGAGTTCTGTGCAGATGTAAGGTTTCAAGAATCTGATTAATATGAAGAAATGAATTGTTGCATTCTATGTAAAACTGTGTTTTCCTCTGTAAGAAACTGCTGAGCTGTTATCTAAAGGGTCGTGTAGTGCACCATATTATAGTCCTGCCAGCAGTGAGCAAAACTTCCTGTGCTCCACACCCTCCCTTGCATTTTAATGTAATTTAAAAATAGTCAAGCTGCTAATGTTAGTGTTTGAATTAGCGTTTCTACTAACATGATATTGGCTGTCTTTTTGTACACATGGCATTTGGAGAACTGTTTTACTTGTCATGGGCTTGTGTATTAACTTGATTTGATTGTCCTAAGACTTTGATGATTTTGATATACATCCCTTATAAAATATGTTTTGTACATATTTTCTCCAAGTGTATGAATTTACTTTATTTTTACTTTAAAAGTTTACTTTTTCCATATTATACCGTAACTGCATTTTCCCTCTCCCATTTTCTTCCTCCAAAACCATGGTGCTTTCTTTCATATCCACGGCCTCTTTTATCATTAATTGTATATGTGTATATATATATATATATATATGAATGTACACACACATATACTTCTAAATACATAATTACAACCTGCTCAATCTGTGTAATGTTTCTATATGTATATGTTTTCAGGGTTGACCCCTTGGTATTGGATGGGCAATTGCTTTGCTCCTCCCTGGGAAAGACTATTCTCCTGCTGTCAGCATCCTTAGTTGCCTGTAGATGTTTGTTAGTACTGAGGCCTCTTGAGCTTCCCACTATCTATGATAGCAGGTCTGTTGATGTCATCCTTGTTCAGCTCATGTGCAGACAATCATGCTGGTGAGACTTTATGGATGTAGGGAGCACTAGTCAGGGAGTAGAGAGGGAAGTGGGAAGAGGGCAAAGTAACAGTAAACCCACAATACACCTAAGTTTGTATAAAAAATACATAATGAAATTTTAATTGAAAATTTCCCATTTGGACGGCTAACACTCCCTCCATAAACCAAAGCTCATATAACAAAACCCTTGCATCAGGTATGAGAAGCCCTCTTTTGAGTTGTTGGTCAGGAGACTCCCAAAATATTATAAGCTGTTGATATTGCTTTTGTCTGCCCCCAGAGGTGTAAGGTAAGTCTCTATTTTTGAGGACATCTTGCATGTCGGAAGAACGGCCTAGGTACTCCTGATCTGGAAGTGGCCTGAAGGATTCCTCCCTAAGGAACAGCTTCCATGCTGCCAGAAGGTGCAATGCAAGTTTCCAAAGAGCAGAGCAACCAGTGGTCCTTCCTAGCTATGATACCTATGAACCAGAACAATGATGAACATGGCACAATAATCCTAAGAGTGCTGTAGTGGTACGTGTACCTTGGCAGTAGCCAACTGCTCTGTAAATGCACTTAAGACCCTCTCAACAAGAGAGAAACCATGTCAGGTACTGGAAAGCTAGCCAGCTACCAAGCCCAGCAAAGTCATGGAGCTTGGAGGAGAATCTACAACTGCTTCTTTACTAAACTAGCACAATCCCAATTATATTCTAGATATTTATCTTTATACTCACAGATAAATGTAGTCCTCACCCAGAATTAAGGAAACTTCTCTTTGCAGCAGTTGGAGACATTTACAGAAAACCACAACCAATCAAAAGAGTGCAGAGTTGTGGAATCCATTCCCAGTAGATACTTCTACAATACAACTGCTAAGGCTCAGGGATCATTGGAGAAGAGCGGGTACAAAGATTGTAAGAGCCAGTGGAACAGGGAATATGCTGTGAGATTAGGTTTATTTTTAAAATACCCTTTTTATAGAGCCCAAAGTTTCAAACTTAATAAGGTCCAATTTAAACAACATTTAAAAAAATAGACTGTGATTTTCTAAAAGTAATAGTCAGGCCACAGGTTGCCTAGTTTTCTGCTGTTAATTGTCTAGGCTCTTTTTCTAGTTTTACATTTAAGTTTTAGGTTTGACCCACTTTAAGTTAATTTCTCTGAATTGTGTGACTTATATCTCCACTTTTTACATGTCTTTAATGTTTCGTTTTCTCTTACTGTTTGCTGAAAAGAATGTCCTTTTGTTACTGGACTGTCTTTTCTTCTTTGTCGAAGATGTTGACAATATGTGTACAGCACTACTTCTGGATTTTCCATTGATGTATCTATTTCTCATCAATACCACTCTATCTTTATCACTTTATATTTAGGTTTTGTCTTCAGTCTGAATAGTGTTTGCCATGTTGTACTGATAGTTTAGGGTCCCTTGTTTTTCTATATAACTTTAGAGCAACTTTGGATCGCCACAGAGTAACTGGCTTGGGAGTTAGGAGGATTGATTATGTTGAATCTCTACATCATCCTGTGAACGGACATTGCAAAAATATCAAGTCTCTCTCTCTCTCTCTCTATATATATATATATATATATTTTTTTCTCTAATGATTTAGATCTTCTTTGATTTTTTCCTCAGTTATAAAGTTTTAGCTTGATCTTGTACACATTAGTATGTTTGTGGCTGCACCTTTTATTTTCAGTCAATAATTTAGGCAAATATTGACTTTAATTATTAAACTCTCATTGTTCCTTGCTGCTTTGTAAGAAACTATTTGAACATTGCCATGTTTTCTACAGCTTTTCTACATTTGCTTGGTAGCTTTTTGATAGCTTATATTGAGATTCTACATTAAAAGTCAGGGTATTTCTAAAAGAAAATCTAATTTAACTCTTTTTTCCTAACCTACATATCTTTTGTTTACTTTTTATTTGTCTTGTTGAACCAACTGAACTTCTCATAGGATCGTGAACAGCCATAGTGTTCTTGTCTAAATGTACCTCCCACAGATTAGTATACTGAAACTTCTTTAATGTGCAAGTATTAGACATGGGCCCTTTCGGACATAATAGGGGTTTTGATTCATGAGTGGGATCAGTGCTTTTATGAAGAAGGGTGTAAGAGCTTGCCCCTCTTTCTGCCTTGTGAGGATACAGCCACAAAGTATTATTTATGGAGGAAAAACTTTGATGCAATCCCATTGAAATTGGAAATGAGACAAGGTTGTCTCTTATCCTTACTCCTTTTCAAGAGAGTGCTTGAAGCACTTCCTGGAGTAATACAGCCAGAAAAGAGAATTAAAGGCCTACAAATTAGAAAAGATGTTGAGTTATTTCCTTTTGTAAATGACATGATAGTAAACATAAAATATCCCAAAAATTCCACCAGAAAACTTTTAGACATAATAAAAAATTCAACATAGATGTGGGATATAAAATCAATTTACTAAAAGCTTAGCCTTTCTGTAGGCCAACATGCTAAGCAAGAGATTTTAGTCACACTCCTATTTATAATAGCCTCAAATACAATAAAATATCTTGGAATAGACTTAGCCAAGGAGGTGTAAGACCTCTGCAATGAAAGCTCCAAATCCCCAAAGAAAAAGATTGAGGGAAACATTAGAAAGTAGAAAGACATCTCCTGTTCATTGATTGGTAGAACTGATATTGTGAAAATGACCACCCTCCCAAAAGCAGTTTACAAATGCAACAGAATAACAAAACTACCCACAACATTCTTCAGAGAAATAGAAAAATACATTGTAAAATTCGTGTGGAGCCAGAAAAGTTCCCTGATAGCCTAAGCAATTTTGAACAAAAAAGACTATTTCAGATTTCAAGATATATCACAAAACCATAGTGATAAAAACAACATGGTACCAGCACAAAAGCAGGCATGCAGACCAATGGAACAAAATAGATATAAACATGAGTACATCTAATTATAGCCAATGGTGATTGAGAATCTTAAAGTACTATGTTCGAAGCAGAGGCTATCAGACTCTGAATCATTCAGCACTGTGGATCTTGAACTTACCAGCCTTCTGGACTATGAATAATAAGTTTCTGTTGCTTATACATTACTTGGCCTGAAAATTTTTGTCTGAGCAATCCACCTAGACAAAACAAGTGAAGGCAGTACTTTTCTTTTGTTCCTATCTTGTGAAGAAATGATCTAGACTACTCTGCTATAGAGTTAAAGTACTGAAGACAGCCTGGTATTGGCATAAACACAGACAGGAGGACCAATGGAACCGAATTGAAGACCCAGATATTAATCCACACATCTACGAACACCTGAGTTTTGACAAAGAAGCAAATAATATCAAATGGGAAGAAGAAAGCATATTTAACAAATGGTGCTGGCATAACTGCATATCAACATGTAGAAGAATGAAAATAGATTCATATCTATTGGCAAGCACAAAACTCAAGTCCAAATGGATCAAAGACCTCAACATAAAGCAGGCCACACTAAACCTCACAGAAGAGAAAGTGGGAAGTACACTTGAACACATTGGCACGGGAGAACACTTCCTAAATATAATCCCAGTAGCACAAACACTGAGAGAAAAAATTAATAAATGGGACCTCCTGAAACTGAGAAGCTTCTGTAAAGCAAAGGACATGGTCAACAAGACAAAACAGCAACCTACAGATAGGGAAAAAAATTCTTTACCATTCCCAATCAGACAGAGGTCTTATCTCCAAAATATACAAAGAACTCAAGAAATTGATTATCAAAAGAACAAATAACCCAATAAAAATGAGGTACAGACCTAAACAGAGAACTCTCAACAGGGGACTCTAAAATGGCTGAAAGACACTTAAGGAAATGTTCAACATTCTTAGCCATCAGAGAAATGCAAATCAAAACAACTCTGAGATTCCATCTTACACCTGTAAGAATGGCCAAAATCAAAAACACTGATGACAACTTATGCTGGAGAGGAAATGTGGTAAAGGTAACACTCTTGCATTGCTGGCGGAAGTGCAAACTGGTATAGCCCTTTGGATATCAGTATGGCGATTTCTCAGAAAATAAGGAAACAACCTTCCTCAAGACCCAGCAATACCATTTTGTGTATACACCCAAAGGATGCTCAATTGTACCACAAGGACATGTGCTCAACTATGTTCATAGCAGCATTGTTTGCCATAGCCAGAACCTGGAAACAACTTAAATGCCCCTCAAATGCCCGAAGAATGGACAAGGGAAATGTGGTATAATAACATCTTGAAATTTGCAGGCAAATGGATGGAGCTAGAAAACATCATATTTAGCGAGGTAACTCAGACCCAGAAAGACAATTATCATATATATGCACTCATAAATGATTTTTTAAACATAAAACAAAGAAAACCAGACTACAATCACAACCCCAGAGAACCTAGATAACAATGAGGACCCTAAGAAAGACATACATGGATCTACTCTACATGGGAAGTAGAAAAAGACAAGATCTCCTGAGTAAATTGGGAGCATGGGGACCATAGGAGAGGGTTGAAGGGGAGGGGAGAGGACAGGAGGGGAGTAGAGAAAAGTGTATAGCTCAATAAAATCAATAAAAAAAGAATAAGAGAAAAAAGAAATGATATAGACAATCATATATGTATCATAACAGCTGCATTTAAAAAATCTTTACACATTGGAGAAATTCCCACTACATCTGGCTTACTATGAGATTTTCTTGTGTTTAGTGCTGGTTTTGCCTAATGTGTTTTCTGTATCCATTGATGTGATCATTTGAGTTCCTTCCTTAGTCTATTGCTTTGATTCATTTCATGAATTGGTTTTTCTAATGTGGAACCAGATTTGTATATTTAATAATGAAAAATATTTTTCCCTTGGTCACAGCAAATGATTTTTCTATGCATTGTTAGATCAGATGGCTAATAATTCATTTTACACCTTAGCAATTCTTTTGCTTTCACTCTTTTGTGGTTTTGCCAGGCTAGAGGGTTATGACTACAATTTATCTTTCCAAGTACTAGCTTTTGTTTTTGTTTATTCTGCTTATAATTTTATGGATTCCTGCTCTAAGTGTCTGTCTACTTTGGGTTTCTTCTTCTTTTTCTTGTTTTCTAAAGTCAAAACTTGAGTTACTCTTACCTTTCTGTATAATATAGTTAGCAACTATAAATTGTTTGTCCATCACTGCCTTCACTAGATGCCACAAATTTTGACAGGCTATATTTTCATTTAGCTTTCAATATGTAAAAATTCTCTCAGTGCTTCTTGCTTGACCCATGTGTTACTTAGAAATGTTGTTTAATGCCTACAAATATTCTGATATTTTCAGTCTATCTTCCTGTAATTGACTTCTATCTTAATTCCATTGTGATTGGAGAGCATTCTTCCTCTGTGTGATTTTTATTCTTTTAAATTTGCCAAGATGCATTTTATGGTCCATAATGTGGTCTCTCTTGGTGCATGTTCCATGTGAGGTTGAGAAGAATGTACATTCTGCTGTTGTTGGATGAAGTGTTCTATAAATGTCAATTAGGTCCTGTTGATTGATGGTGTTGTTTGGTTCAGCACTACCCTGGCAGATTTTCTGCCTGCTGAATCTGTCAATTACCGGGGGTGGTGGTGTTGAAGTCTCTAACTACAAGAGGGGATTCATCTATTTCCTTGAGATTATATCATTCTTTGCTTCATACATTTTGATCTGACACTGTTAGGCACATTCACATTAGAGTCACCACATCTGGCTGAACTCTCCCTTTGCCCCTTCTACAGTATCTTTTTTTCTCTCATGATTGTTCTTTCCCTGAATCTTTTGTTTTTGAAGTCAATGCCAATCCTCCTCAACATGCTGTGCAATGTAACTTGTAAACAACTCAAATGAAAAATATATTTAGTAGGTTTAATGTACCAAGAATCATAGCTGAGGTTAGTCTATCTTAAATGTGTTCTGGCCACTAATACCACCCTATACTTGGGAATATATAGTTTAATATGAAGTCTGTTTTATAATAACAGATGTATATCTCATGTCATTCATTAACTGGTGTACAGGAGCTAGGTGGATTTGCTTTCATGTCCTCTTACAATAAAAGCATCATATGTCTCACCATTATAAGTTGGGGAAGGTGTATGTAGTAACCTCTGCTTTCTTATGACTGGTATTAATACAGTATATTGCCCCTTTATTTTTTAAAACAATCTTTCTGTGTCTTCTTGTTTAGAATGTGTATCTGTAGGTGATATATCATTTGGTCTTGTTTTTATAGTCCACAGTGCTAGTCTTTGTCTTTTAATTGGTATATTTAGAACATTCACATTTAATGAGTCTATTGGTGTGATTTACTTATATTGACAATATCTGTGACTCTTTTTCAGTCATGGTCCACATTGTTTTATGATTATCTTCTGTGTCTTTTCTGCTTTTTTTTGGGTCTGGAACATTTTATAATTACAAATGTCTCCCTTAATATTGTCATTATGCTTGTTTATAAAGTTTTGGCTGGATTTGGTTTCATATTTCTGTAATCCAAATACTTGGGAAGATGAGTACTTACTTTCAATTTCTATGGAGACAGCCAAGGGCAGCAGCAATAGCCCTTTTTTTGGAGTGTCTTGTTTTGGAGTGTCTTGTTTTGGAGTGTCTTGTTTTGGAGTGTCTTTGATTCCCTTGACCAATAACTCAAAAGGAAGTTTCTCACACCTGTTACTTTTTGTTTTGTCTATGGCTCTTAGGGGAGGCATTACCACAGTGATATAACTTTATTTACATATGTATACATAGATTTATAGGTATTGTATGTCATTTTAGGTAAGTGAAAAATAATTTGATTAACTACGGTCTTTTCAAACACCCTTGGTGGGATTTATCCCTCCCCTTTACATCTCCTGTGGTCTCCTCTCTCCCTATTCCTCAATTAAAGTGCCTCCATCATTTTTCCATTTCCCCCTTCAGATCACCTGTATCCTGCTATTCTGTTTTCTAGAGTGCCCCCCTCTTCATCCCCTTTTTATTTTCCTGAAATTGGATTTTCATTTTCCTTATTCAAAATACAAAACCAGAAGTGACTGTCAGGATCTTGCTGTGCTTAGTTTTCCCAAGGTTTGTAATTGTACCTGGGATGTGAGCAAGAGTGTAGTCTCTTGGACTATAGATAGGGCGTTTGCTGAAGCTATCACATGCTGACATATGAGCATCCCCTGGTACATCATTTATAGACTAAGGAAGAAAGCAGTACTGGGTGGAATAAAACTGCTGAAACATCCTTTGGTTTGTGGATCAGGGAATGTGAATCACCTCCTTTTAAAGGGGAAATTTTGTCAATAGACTGAAGGACTGTGCCATCTTATTTATATTATGGAGTTGGATTCTTTGTGTGTGTGTGTGTGTGTGTGTGTGTGTGTGTGTGTGTGTGTGTGTGGTTTCATGAGATGCCCTATCATAAAAAAAAACCTTCCTATTATGTTAAAGTCAACACCTATTTTTCTGAGGCAGGGCAGGAAGGTACAGATATAGTATATGGCTCATTCAGGTGAGTGGTCAGATCAGTGATTGTTAGTGTATCCCCAAAGGCAAAATGTTTGGGGGAAGATACTAACTTGCCCATTTAAAAGGGCAGGGAGTGAAGAGTGCTAAGAAAAGGCTTTTTTTTTTTGGTAATTAAATCTGCTTAATAAGGTTTAAAAGCATTACATATAATAAAATAACAATGCTGTTTCCACAGACCCACTCTTTCTCTACCCAAACACCAAAGCATCATTCAATTTTCCAGATGCAGGGACTCGTTTTCGAAGGATGGATTCATATTACCGTGGAAAGCTCCAAAGCAAATAATGTCTCTTTATTGGAAACAAATGAAGAAAAAGGATCTGCGGGAGAGTAGGAATAGTGTAATCGCATTAAAACATAAGTTCAGCATCTCCGATAGGGGTCCCTAAGAGGAGGCTCTGTCCTGACTGAGGGTGATCAGCTGAGATTAGAGCCACCTGACCAGGCGGTCATTCCTTCAAGTGAGAAGATGAAGATGGAAAGCCCTCAACTTCAGAGTTCACTTGCAAAATGGATTTAAACAGTTTGGCTGTAATAGTGGGGTCTTAAAAGCTGTTGCGGTTGGTTATCTGGCAGGGAGACAGGAAATGGATTCTACAAACCAGAAGCCTTGAATAAAAATTGTGACCCATTTTTTTAATTGTTCAATATGCATTTGGGAAATTCACCCATCCCCTCTCATTTTGTTTGTCATCTTAGGAAGGATTAGACACTAGTATCATTTTTGTGTGGTTTTGGGGAAGATTCAAAACATTCACATGGACAAACTTTTCATCAACTCATGGAACATATAGTTAGGGCACATCGATATGAATAGCTCTGACATGACAGCTGTATCTCATACTCCATGGGAGACTGATTCTAGAACACCCATTATATACTAACATCTGATGACACCAAAGTTACTTAAAGAAAATGGCCTCACATTTGCATAGAATCTATGCGGCTTTTCTTATATGCTTTAAAACATAGCTTAAAATATGCAGTACAATCGAAGTGCTGTGCAAATAGCTTCACTATTTCATTATTTAAGGAATGTTCGTAAGGACTCAACACAAATACAACCCCCTCCCACCAAGTGTTTCTTATCTATAGTTGGCGGGCTTCACAGAAATAGAGGATCTAGATAGCCTACTGTATAGAACACTAATAGTGGTTTTAATGCTATAATCTCAGGATTTGACCCTTAAAGGCCTCCATGTTGGCAGTGGCTAGCCCTGCCAAACAGTTTCTTCTTGTAGACTAACTGTTCATTGAGGTAGTCTTTGGAATACACCCCTTACTTTGGTCATATTCCAAATATGAACAAATTGAAAGCAAGCATGTGTTCATTTGTCCAGTTGCTCATTTATTCAGTAAATAATGTTTGAATTCCTTATGGATCCTAGACTCTGTTAGGAGTAAGGAAATCCTGAAACAAGTGATCATTCCTTTGGGGAAAATTTAGAACATGGAATAGTAAAACATACTAATTGAACTAATTCTTGGTATTGTTTACTTTATTTTCTATTTGAATTTTTTGCTGACTATTTTAGACATTGTACTATTAATGCTTATTTACCATTTATGCATCTTTTCTGGCACACTGTCTTTTCCTCCTTTTAGCAGATTGCTTCATGGCAAAAGTGTTGTTAATACTGATAGACACCAATACACATTTTCATCTATGATTTATATTTTTTTGGTGCATCTATAGCCTGTTTGCCTGACCCAAAGTCACAGTATTGTGTTTGAACTTTAACACTGTAGTTTCACTTTTAAAATTTCAGTGCCTGATCTACATTGAGTGGAAGTATGAGGTGTAAGTTTAAATTCACTTCATTGAATATGGACAGTGTCATTATCCTAGGGTCACCTGCCGTTATAAGACTTTGCTTAGTTCACCTTTGTAAGAAATCAGTTGGCCCATTGTGTTGGATAGTTTTATGTCAGTTTAACACAAGTTAGACTTATCTGAAAGGAGGAAACCTCAACTGAGAAAATGCCTCCATAAGATCTGGCTCTAGGGTACTTAATTAGTGATTGATAGGGGAGGGCACAGACTATTGTAGGTGGTGTCATCCCTGAGCTGGTGGTCCTGGGTTGTGTAAGAGAGCAGGTGAGCATGCCATTAAGAGCAAGCCAGTAAGCAGTCGTCCTCCATGGGGTCAGCAATAGCTTCTGCCCTCTTTGAGTTCCTGTCCTGACTTCAATGAAGAATAGCAATATGGAAGTATAAGCCAAATAAACCCTTTTCTTCCTGAAGTTGCTTTGGTCATGTTGTTTTATCACAATAATAGTAAACCTAACTAACACAGCCTCCATGTGTTGATTTGTTGCTAGGTTCTTGATTCTGTTTTAAGACTGCTACAAAGCTCTGATTACAGGCACTTATATCTTGACCTATCATTCCTTAATATTTTTTTTCATTTCTTGAGATTTTAATATAATCCCATAATTTCACCCTTCTCTTTCTCCAACCTCTCCTAAATATTCCCCCACTGGTCTCTATCAAACTCATGGCCTCCTTTTCTTTAATGTTCCTGCATGTTTGTGTGTATGTCTACATACATACGTGGACTATGTGGAAGTCAGCGAACAAATACAGGCTCCAGTCCTCCAGTATGTTCCACCAACAGGTTCTGATCCTTTGCTATGTAGCTGTCACCAGAATGACATATGTCTACATATCATGTCCAATATTTTTTAGGGGTTCTCTGTGTACACAACCCCAGTCTTCATGCTGGTAAGGCACGTGCTTTGCTGGTGGAACAGTTTTTCCAGCCCTTCCTTAGTGATTTCTTGTCTGTTATTTTTTTTATTCTAGAAATAAATATCACATTTCTGGTTTGTTTTTGTTTTCCATGGGGGTTTCCTTCATAATCCCTAAAATAGTCTGTATTATAGTACATGATGGCACAGTGTACTCTCCTTTTGGATAGACTGTTATAATACGTACATGTCAGAAATGTCTAATTCATTGTTAGTGTTGTTCAGGACTTACACATGTCTGTTGCTTTTTGGTCTATCTGTTCTATTAATTAATGAAAGGGCAGCATTGAAGTCTCCAAATATTGTTTTGAATCTGCATATTTTTTAGGGTTTCATTAATCCTGGAACTTATGTATTGCTAGTGTATTTTGAAGTTCTCTTCAGCTTCAAGTTAGGGGTGTTAAATCTTAGACAATTGAGCCTGATATCTTTATGTATTGTCCTGTTTTCATTCTTTGTAATACTTCTTATTCTGAGGGTTACTTTATCTAATCTTCATAAGTCATTGAAAAAAATTTACTGTTTACTGAATCTTTCTCTATCCTTTATATTAAACTACCAATGATTTTTACATTAATGTTGGTTTCTTTTTCTTCTTTTATTAAGAATTTTTTAACGCAACCTTTTTTCATTTTACATAGCTATCCCCATTCCCACTCCCTCCCCTCCTCATACTCTACCCTTCCTTCCACTCCAACCCCATCAACTCCTCAGAAAGGGTGAGGCTTCCCATGGGGATACAGCATAGTCTGTCCAAAACCCTCCCCTCTATGGCTAGACTGAGGTAAGGTTTCCCTCCAAAGGGAATGTGTTTCTAGATGCCAGTTCAAGTATTAGGGATAAATCCTGGTCCCACTACCAGTGGCCCCAAAGACTGTCCAAGCCTCACAACTGTTCCCCACATTCAGTGGACCTAGTTTGGTCCTGTGCAGGTTCCCTGCTATCAGTCCAGAGTCAGTGAGCTCTCACTAGCTCAGGTCAGCTGTTTCTGTGGGTATCCCCATCTTGGTCTTGACCCCTTTGTTCATATTATCGTTCCTCTCTCTCTTGGGCTGGTCTCCTATAGCTCAGTCCAGTGTTTTGCAGTAGATCTCTGTATCTGCTTCCGTCAGATGCTGGTTGATGGTTTTATGATGACAATTAAGATAGTCATCATCGGATGGAGATAGAGACAGAGACCCACATCAGAGCAATGGATTGAGCCCCCAAGGTGCAGGTGAAGAGCAGAAGGTGGGAGAAGATGAGTTAGGAAGTTAGGACCGTGAGGGGCTGGTCCACCTACTGAGACAGTGTGCCTGAACTAATGGGAGCGCACCAATCCACCTGGACTGGGACTGAATGAGCATATGATCAAACCAGACTCTCTGAATGTGGCAGTG
>PVIU01017352.1:0-42185 GCA_004026605.1 Ondatra zibethicus
AGAAATTTTGCCAGAAGGAAGACTCCAATAGTGTAGGAATGGAGCTGCAGGGAGACAAGTGGTAAATACTGTGAGACAGAACTGCAGTCTGAGGGCATCGCAAGGGACCAAGGCTTGTGAGAGAGCTGCCTGGGAACAGCAGAGAGATCCCTCCTTCATGTGATGGGGACCCAAAAGGTCACAAAGAGGCTGCCTAGCTTACCAGCACAGCTTTTTATCGGGCTCTACTGGAGAGGAGAGAGAGAGAGAGAGAGAGAGAGAGAGAGAGAGAGAGAGAGAGAGGGCAACCCTGAGACAACCCTTACCCAAGTAGATGAGAAGAGACTAATGAGTAGAGTAGGTGGCAGAGGGAAATAGCCAAAGAGACAAACTCTAAAATTTGGAGTCAGATATGGTGGATGACAGAGGCCAGCAGAAGCAAATGATCCATACCACAGGAGGGCTAAGTTTGCTGTTTTGGTTATGTTAAAGAAGAGACCATGCCCCCAAAGGAGGACCCAGTGTTCCTTCCCTCCAGGTTTTGGCACCAAATGTAAGTAGGTCCAGCAAGAAACTACCTATCAAAGTCACTCCTTAGATACAAAGCAGTTTATTTTGAAACAAATAAACAGCAGGGAAAAAAACCTAGCAGGCTGCCGTAGACAGCACCCAATTGCAAGACTTGTTGGGTTTTATATGGGTATGTGGTAGAGGGAGACTGCTGGAAAACTGGAACATCCAGGTGATCGGTGTGGGGACTCTCCCAGACAGATGGGGTGCTGGCAGTAGAAGTTGGGAGCATTCAGTCAGCCTTTTGGGGCTTTGGAGAAACACGTTAGGTTTCTGTTTCTTGGCAAAACCCAGCTCAGATAGGAATGATGCCATCCTCCTAAAACACTGCTGTTCGCACTGCCATTCTGGGCCCTCTTCGAGACCTGGAAGCAAACCAGTACGCAGGGTACCTTTACGGTCTCTGTTAACCCCTGGGTGTTCTAGAAACCGGAACAACTGTTACCTTGCTTTATGTGTGGCTATGTATGGATACATAAAATACACTTTCATATACATATATATAAAATACACATAAATATACATGTATATGTAAAATGCACATACTTATACATGTATATACAAAACAGCCCCTGTTGTTTTGCTTTTATATCCCTCCTTCTTTGTTTGTCTGGCTCCCTGTTTTCCTTTCATCCTGACTCTATTTATTTACTTCCGTATAGTCCTTAATTCTTTTCTTTTCCTGTGTTCTTCAATGACCTTTATGAAGTTTGTAGTTGAATGCATTCCTCTATGAGTGTCTTATAATCTATTATTTCCAGAGTAGCTTTGCCTTTTTCTCTATTTCTTTTGTGTGTTTAATCAATAGTCTTTTTGTCTGTGTCAAGTCATCCTTCCTTCTTTCTGTCCTTCCTTCCTTTTTTCTCTGTCAATTATTTCTGAGTCTTGTTCTGTTACCACTAATTGTAAGTTTTCCATCTTTGAATTTCAAAGAAAAAATGAGCAGTCCTCTAGTCCAGCCTTGTTCATTTCTATTCACACTGTTAAGTTTCTTATCCAAGGTGCTTTACATATATTTAAATGTTTGAAGATATTTCATTTTGGTGACAGTGCTGACTTACAGTTTCTTCCTGCTTCAAGGCTAGTTTTAGTGTGTATAAAAGAGTTTCTTGATTGACGTGTGTGAAGAATTTTCTCCTCACTTCTCTTTTCAGTGGCTCTGTATGGATCTGTTGGCAGTTTTGTATATTTTTGGCAGGCTGGTCTATCTCAGGATTCCCAGTTGTCAGTCCTAGTTCTGACTCCATAGGGAGGTCATGTTTTCTGTGATCAGGTGCCAGAAACATTTCCCAGGTTTCTGATTCCGTGTTTCTGTTTCTTTCTTGGAGAACTCTAAATGTTCTTCCTTCTTTCAACACATAGGGTGCTTCTGCTGTTTCTGCTCGACACTCCCCTTCCCCAGAGTCCATGCATTTTGAAGACTGCCTTTAACTTCTGTCTGTCCCTTTAAGTCCCCTTGAAAGCATTACAGCTCAGATGCAAAGTTATCCTGGCAGTTGGGAGCCAAGGAATACCACAAAGTCACACCACACAACAAACATCACACAAGAGATTTATTGGAAGGGAAAAACCAGGAGAGTGGCTGTCTCTACTCGGGAGAGAAACAGCAGGAAACTGAACCAAATACAGGGCCTATATAGGGTTTCTTAAGGGAGGAGCTTTCCAGGGTCAGGATTGCTGGGCTCTCAAGTCATGAGCCTAGAACAAGTAAGAGATTGGTGGGATTTCAATTCCCGAGCTCGGTAGGATTCTGTGGTCACACTCTGGGCCAAGCTCAGGGATTGGTTGAATTTTGTGTTTAGGGATTGGTGAGATTTCGTGGTCAAGGCTTGGTTAGGGGCAGGGTGTTTTTCCTTGGCTCTGGTCTCAGGGCCAGGGTGTTCTTTCACTGGCCCTTTTTACCCTACACCCCTGTGTTTTTAAATTTGCCCCCTTAATCCTCCTATGGCCATTTTAAAGGACCTGACATGAACTCTAGTTCCACCCAGGATCCATTATTACCCGCTTCTGTTTCCGTACACTATCCTTGGGAGGTCAGTCAGCCTGCTGCCTGTAGACATTTGTAGGAGTGTGGAAGGCAAAACTTGACAAACTGTGCTAAGGTTTTATGACCACACTCTTTATTCACAGCTGTTTTGAAGAATGCTTCTACTTTTCATTCCTGAAGGCAGACAGGCTTGTCTGTGACTATACTCTCCTCATTGCTTGTCCTCACATGGGGAAGGAGGTTTGGAGGCAGGGAGCTAGGGTACTTCTATTATTTCCATCTTCCTGGAAAGCTAATATAAAGAGGCAAATGCTCTGAGCCCTCCCCTGGGGGCGTTAATATTCTCGAACAGTACTTACCAAACTCTCTGCCGACTTAAGGCTGATTAGGTTATGTTAGATCGGGATTGGTGGAGTGGCGTGGAAATGAAGGACAGCAGGCAGATGTTGACAGAGGCAGGCGTGCTCCTTAATCCTATAAACTGAAGGGACACAGTGCCTCTGCGGAAGGAAGACTGTGCTCACGTGATGTGGGGAGTTTGGGGTTTCATAGGGTGGGAAAGGGGGAAGTTTGGGCATGGAAGAGTCCCATTTGCAGGTCAGCTCCCCTGCAGTCAGGGGGTGACAGA
The DNA here is from genome assembly GCA_004026605.1 of Ondatra zibethicus. Taxonomy (NCBI): domain Eukaryota; kingdom Metazoa; phylum Chordata; class Mammalia; order Rodentia; family Cricetidae; genus Ondatra; species Ondatra zibethicus. The sequence goes on from PVIU01017352.1 coordinate 3,165, forward strand.
TACAGCAGGTTTAATATGTGCATCTCCTGACCAGAGGCTTTTGTGGGTGTTATCAGTCAAGGTAATTTTTCTTCTAGAGCTTCTCAGGCCACCTCAGGTTTTAGGTCATTAACCCTCCAGATTATATAGAATACTTCAATTTCTAGTTGATTTTTTTAAGTTTTTGTTTTTTAACTTTATTTAGCTTTATTTCATGTGCATTGGTATAACGATGTCAGATTCTCTGGAACTGGAGTTACAGACAGCTGTGAGCTGCCATGTGGGTGCTGGGAATTGAGCGTGGGTCCTCTGGAGGAGCAGTCAGTACTCTTAACCACTGAGCCATCTCACCAGCCCCCTCCAGTTGATTTTTTAAAAACTATGTATGGATATTTTGTCTGCATGTGTGCCTATATGCCACTTGTGTGCCTGGCACCTGCAGGGGCCAAACAAGGGTATCAGATCTCCTGGAAGTGGAATTACTGATGGTTGTGATTGCCTGTGTGGGTGCTGGGAATTGAGCCTAAGTCCTTTAGATGAGCAGTAAGCTCTCTTGTTTCCCTCCTCTCTCTTAAAATAGGGTTTCTCCATGTAGCCCTAGCTGTCCTAGAACTTGTTCTGTAGACCAGGCCGGCCTCAAACTCAGAGATCCGCCTGACTCTGTCTCACAAGGACTGGGATTAAAGGCGTGAGCCACCACCACCCAGCAGCAGCAAGCATTCTTACCTGCTGAGCCTAGCATCCATGTTGGGCAGCTCACAACTCCAGTTCCTGAAGGACCTGACACCCCTGGCCTCTAAGGGCACCCACGCTCATGTGCACCATACCCACATTCAGACATACATTAATTAAAAGAATAAATCCTTTAAAAATAAAAAACTACTTTCTACTTAAATAATTGTAGAGTCTAGTAACAGTATTTACAAAGTCCTACAATGTCATGTGGAGGGCAGATGTGTTCAGTTTCTCAGCTGGACCTTAACAGATGTCTTGTTACTACTGATACCTTTGGCTCTGCTGTAATTGACTCGCATGCCATCCCTCCTCCACTTTAGATGGCTGTCATGTGGTTTGGCCTGGAACATCTCTGTCCTCGCTCTATCCTGCCTCGCCCCTTCCTCAGCCCACAGTTCCCAATTCTATTGATACTGCATTTGATTCCCAAATATGACCACACAGCTCAGCTTTTGGATTCAAATTGATGTCTGAATTCTTTGTGGGTTGCTTCAGCTTGTTTTCATAAGCCGTGCGGTTTCTGCTAATCTCATTGGCAGAGAGGGGCATGTGGAAATGGTGAATAAGAGAACCACATCCTTGAGTGTGTCGTCACATATCTGTGCAGCAGGAGCAGAGACCCTCTGCGGCAAATCCAGATGCGAGCTCGTGTTTTCACTCAGAGCCCAGGGGCTCTGCAGAGCTAACATCATATTGTTATTTCAGAACAGGATCCTCCGAGCCTCATCCCAGAAGGCTAAGTCTGCCATAGACTGACACCAGCGGCCATCAGGCAAGGGCCATGCTTGTTGATTACCGAGGGACCCATTGCTCAGACCTCCCCTGCGCGGCGTCCTTTGTGATCAGATGCACAGGTCCCAGTACCAACCAGGGCTGGGCTTGGGTTACTGTGAAAGGGATTTAACAGGACCTGTGGTAAAATCTGATTGGTTAATTTATGCTACATAACAAACTACCCCCAAACACTTGATGATCTAAAACAAGAGAGACCTCTTTAGCTTTTATTCTGTGGGTTAACACTTTCAGGTAGGCCAGCTACTTTTCTGGGTGGTTCTCTTGGGATATGTCTGTGGTCAGCTGTGGGCTGGCTTGCTTTCAGTCACCACTAACCAGCCGTAGAGACAGAGAAACATGCTAGCTCAGTGTAATCCCAGAACAAGGTAAATTGAAGTTGGGCCTGTAGCTAGTTAGGATGGTGGTGCAGAAATTCAATGAGATGGCTCTCATTAGTCTGCAGTCTCGTTAGGCTGCATCACTGACTGCTACCCAGCCCATGCCCAGTGATGTAGGCATGGTTCAGAGAGCTCTGGGAGAGTACTTCCAGAATCCTGATAGGATGCAGCTAATGGAACAATGGAAGTAAGTTCCTAGGGATCCAGAGTGACCTTCTCCAGCTGGAATGTCTATCTAATCAGGAGGTAGTGAATTTCCCACTACTAGCAATACCCAGACAGCACTAGAGAGTCTATAACTAACCCAGGTTCTACTTTAAAGAGTGATGGCTTGACAGACAATGATGCCAAAAGTACCTGGGCCTCCATCCCCCAAAATCAAAATGGTGCTGATATACCTCATCAAGATATACCTCAAACATCCTGTGATATCACTCTGTCTCCCCACTAAAATACAGCACAGGGGTACAGGGCAGAGCTCTCCTGCCTCCAGAAGCTCTGCCTCCCAAGCTAGCCTATGTCCTCAGTTTGGTTACAGCTTCTCTTCTTATCTCACAAGTGCCCTGTGTCCCTTTTCACCAGGCTTGGACTGCTCTCTGCCCCAGTTACATGCACCCAGTCAGTCCTTGTCCACTTCCAACCCTATCAGCTGGGACTTGCCTCAGCTCTGGCCCCTGTTCACAGTTCCCTTGTCTCAGCTATCTTCTCGCTTGATCTAACTGACGGCAGGCCCAGGCTTCCTCTTTATAACCCCATCACCATCCCAGACAGAGGCAAGCTGCAAAGCAAAGGGAGCATGTTTGTAAACAGAGAAGTCTGGGAAACAACTTGGTGTCCACTACAGTTGGGAAACATTCTTCTCTGGGCATGGGAAAATCTTGTTATATTACTGCTAAGTTTTTTCAAAGGCAGTTTCGAAATCCCAATTCTGCTTTGGTGGGTTTTCTGCTTATAAATGTGTTTATACTGGGAGTGTAGCTTTTTGGTAGACACCTTGCCTACATTCATGAGGCCCTGGGAGAAGTAGGTATATACATATGTATCTCCTTAGATGTCATCTGCGGTTTCCCTGTCCCTTAGACTCAAGCTCAAATCTGCATAAGCAGCAGATCTTTGAAGTCTATCCGAGATCATGTATTCCCAAGGGCTCACCCTCTCTGGCCTCCTGTGCCTTCGGGCTTTTGCTTCTCTGTGCTCTATTCACCAGCATGAGTAAAGTTTAGCTGCTTCTTTCAGTTCACCCCCAATAACTCCTACCAAGACCTAATAAAACAAGACAAAGTAAGTATGTGTGTAGGGGGGCTGGAGGGCAACATCAGGAAGCCTCTCCCCACTGGCGCAGACCCCCATAACCGGCCTGTGTAGTGGAACTACCCTGAGTGCTCCTGATGTGAGCTGGCTGGTCAAAATGGCACAGTGGGGCGGAGCTAGCCTTGGAGCAGCTAGTCCAGGCTGTCTACATGTCCAAGCAGGAGTGAATATGTCAGTGTTTTCTCTGATCAGAGTCCTAGGAGCAGGGGGTCCTACATTAACCATGCTCTAATGTTCTGCGGGAATGAATGGTAGATGTCCAAATTTCTCAGAGGCCTGAGAAATGGAGGAAAGGAAAAAAAATACAAGACCCGCAAGGGAGGGTGTGAAGGAAGAGCTGTCATTTCATGCAAACCTCAGGGAACAAGCAGGTCCTTGGTACTCATGAAAGTCCCCTGCCAGAGTGACAACCAGGCAATGTCTCTCCGTAAATCTCTCTCCCGGGCGACAGCTGTTTGTTTGTATTGAAGTGGGAACATGATAACAGAGCTATAAGTAGCCCTGTGCTTAGCTGTGCAAGGTAGGGTGTCAGAGCAACTGAACTGGATCCCAGGAGGGAGAAGCTGAGGCTCCTGGCTGCCTAGGAAGAGGGCTGGCTGGCTGGCTGGCTGGAGGACCAAGCTGGTGTGGGCAACTGGACTGACCAAGCTGCTGGAGACTACCCTGATCTTCTCATTGTGAGTAATATGACCTGGGCCCCACTTTCTGCTGATGCAGCCAGTGGCCCGATGTCCAGGGGCCATAGCAGGCAGGGCACGAACCTCTCATCTATACTGGCTTCTCGGCTCTTGCCCCAGAGAAGCACCTTGCAGGCATGAGGGTTGAGCCAGATGAGACCGCCTGGAACAAGACTGTGTGAGGCTGGCCCTTGGTCCAGCTCCTCCATGCTAAGAGATGCTGGGGGAAATCATTGACTTCTTCCAGGCCTTAATTCTTCGCAGATGAAAGGAAGTCGTGGAGAAGATGACCTTCATATTTTCCCTGCATTTCCATCTGTATCCAGAGAAACTCCAGAATTTATCAAATGCTTGAAACACATGTTTCTAGCACACCAAGAAAAAGAGAATTTTTTTTAATAGAAAAATGATTTTAATTCACTGACATAGCCACAAAGCCCAGCAGGTTACATGCAATGCTGTCCCAGGGCAGGTGGGGCTAGAAAACCTCCCTGTGCCTCTGTCCCATCATGGATGGAGTTGCTCCCAAGTAGCTTCGTCTCTGGTTCTCCAGTTCCCCTCTTCCCCATGCCTGTGCAGCCCAGACTCACGGTCTAGGCTGCGGTCGTGTTCTCCATCTGGCCTACCCATGTGAATGAAGCTCCTGTATAGTTGTTCTCGTCCATACTTTGCATCCTCAGTTATAGCCTTGGTCCCTGTATAAGTTCTATTTCTCATCAACGAGACAGAATAATTGGCAGAAGCAGCTGAGAGAATTTATTTTAGATTGGCATCAAGGATATTGATCCATCGTAATAGCAAGACGTGGGAATGGAAGCATGCGCATGGCTTGTTCACATCATGGTGGGTCAGAAAGCAGAAAGATGGACCTGTAGCTATGTGAGCATCCAATGTCCATGAGTAGCTATACTGAGGATTGGCCTGAGTCACTACCCATGCAACTATTTCAATATAAGTGGCTTGGCAAGAAGCTTCTGAAAGCATTTACCTTCTCCTCCTCAGGCCTATACTGTTCTTTTCCACACTCAACTACTTTCTTCAGCCAGTGCACAAGTTAGTTAGCTGTGCTTTTTTTTTGCAGTTGTGAGCTTCTCCTAGTGTGATGAACTAGTAGTGTCTCTAGTTCACAACGTTAGTGTTTGGGGGGGGGGAAGCTTCATTTTATACAGGAATTTGCTTGGAGGTCCCAGAGACCCACTGTTACTAATCAGTCCACAGCTCATTAACTGTCTGACTTCACTGAACGGTGGTGGCGCAGGCCATTGACCCCAGCTCCTGGAGGCAGAGGTAGATGGATCTCTCACTTAGAGGCCAGCCTGCTCTACAGAGCAAGTTCCAGGATAGCCAGGGCTACACAGGAAACCCTGTCTCAAACAACAACAACAAAACAAACAAATCTGATTCTTTGAGAGCTTTATTGGACTGAGCTCACCATAGCCTGGTGAGGTAGGTATTATCGTGATGCCCATTTAGAAGTGACAAAACTGACTATGGAGAAGCTGATGTACCAGAGTTTACATACCAAGTGAGTAGCGGAATTGGTGGTATCCATGCTGAGGGACTCTGTCCCTTCTACTGCCTTCAAAGTGAAGCTTTCCTGAAGCCTCGTCCCTCATCAGTAATAAAAGACACAGCCCCAGCTCCAGGGGTAGCCGCTGAAAAGTCCATGCTATAGTTTAAATGTGAAATGACACCCCCACCCACCCATAGGTTCATGTATTTGAGTACTTGGTCCCTGATAGTGGAATTGTTTTGGGGAGGTATGGAACCTTCAGGAGGTTGGACCTTACTAAAGGAAGTGGATTACCTGTGAATGGGCCTTCCACCTACAGGTCCAGTCTCTGCTTTCTGATCTGGGTGTGAGCAAGCTCCTGCTGTCCCAGAGTTTAGGGTGGAGTCACCCTGTGAATGGCAGCCATGCATTGCCTCCTGTGAAACTTCAAGCCACAACAAAGAAATCCATCTTACACATAAACTATTCCTGCCACAGTAAGGAATGTAACCAGCACGCATGGTCTATGCATTCATGTGCTTTCTTTCACACTGGCAAAGGCAGCCCTGGGTGTCTGATGGTGGTCAGGGCAGGAGTCAGAGGTGGTATCTAACAACCACAGCTAATGATGACTGTTGGCTGTGTCCAAGGGGAATGGTGGCACCAACCGTGGTTACAGCAGCCACAACTAAGTGAACAAAAACAAATGTCCAATCAGGTCTATTCTTGGTATGACCTTAGTAATGGACAGTGGCTCAGGTCAATGAGTGTGGCCCATTAGTGAGTGTGGCCCATTTTGCTCCCCAAGATTCCCTTGTCTGAATGTGCCAGATGTCTGTATTGCTGGAGTAAGACAGAACCCAGGGGCCTTACCCAGGATCCAGGTGCCGTTATCAGGCTGATGCCCCCCTCAGAGTAGCCACATCTTATGTCCAAGGGGGGAACAACTGCAGCTCTGGTCAAGCTGAATACCCTGATCTGCTTGACAACCAGCTTTCTTTTTCTTTTTCTTTTTTTTTTTTTTGTTTTTTTTTTGTTTTGTTTTGTTTTTTTGAGACAGGGTTTCTCTGTGGCTTTGGAGCCTGTCCTGGAACTAGCTCTATAGACCAAGCTGGTCTCGAACTCACAGAGATCCGCCTGCGTCTGCCTCCCGGGTGCTGGGATTAAAGGCGTGCGCTACCACCGCCTGGCGACAACCAGCTTTCTTATTCCATGCCAACAATAGGCTCTTGGCTCTATGGAAACAACCCCGTGTGTGCCAGCCTATGAGGCCCAGTAATGTGTTTTGTTTGTTTGTTTTGTTTTTCCCTGAGATACAGCATGTCAGTAAATTCTGTCTTGGGATGAATCTATAGAAGCATATTGCCCCCTGTGGGCAATTGTCTCATGTGTGGTTGAGATACATGAGAAATACTTCCCATGCTCACACCCTGAGAAGAAAGGGACATAGGGGAGGATCAAAAAGTCCTGCCTGCCCCAGAGAACCTAAACAACAAAGAGGACCCTAAGAGAGACATACATGGATCTAATCTACATGGGAAGTAGAAAAAGACAAGATCTCTTGAGTAAATTGGGAGCGTGGGGATCATGGGAAAGGGGAGAAGGGGAGAAGGAGGAAGGAAGGAAAGTGGAGAAAAATATATAGCTCAATAAAAACAATTTCAAAAAGCAAAAAAAAAGAGTCCTACCTGGAATTCTAGTCCCACCTTTAGGTAGGGCACATGCCCTTCGGCTACATCTGACCTTAGTGAGTTTCTGGTTCCTCACCTGCTGAAGAGCAATAATAGTTCTGACATATAGGTTGGCTACAAAGATTATACATGAACCAAGCATAGTACCAGGACTATGGTGAGCCCTCGGCAAATAATACCACTCAAGAAGAGCAACCTCCTTTCAATAACAGTCATAGTGATAAATGTTGGCAGAGCTTCTCTGTGTTTCAGCATTTGCTCCCAAATAACCACACAGAAATGCTCGGCCAATAGCTCAGGCTTGTTAATAGCTAACTCTTACAACATATATATATATATATATATATATATATATATATGCCCATTTATATTAATCTATATTCTGCTACGTGGCATCATCTCTCTTCCTCCCGTGTCTGGCTGGCGACTCCTCTGACTTCGCCTTTCTTCTTCTTCCCAGTGTCCTTAGTCTAGTTTTTCCACCTAACCTTTATCCTGTCCAGTTATTGGCCAGTCTGCTTCTTTATTAAACCAATCACAGTGACATATATTCTCACAGTGTAAAGGAATATTTCACAATAAAAAGCCTCTGGTCCTGGGGTGCCTGGGGTTTTTAGCTCTAGGGTAACTAAACCAAGAGGAAGCCTACCTTGTGTCTGACTAGGACAGTTGGTTCTTAGACCTGAGTCTTCACATGGGCAACACATTCTTGTTGATTAGTTTTAGCTGCTTGACGCAACCTAGAATCACCTGGAAATGAGGAATTACTACATCAGGTTGGCTGCTGGCATGTCTGTGTGGGATTGTCTTGATGTTTAATTGAGGTGGGAAGACCAACCCTGAATATGAGTGCTGCTGCTCCCTAGACAGTGAGTCCTGAACCCTGAACAAAGCTCCGCCAGGAGGAACTGAGAGGGGAGCAGCTAGGATCCATGTGTTTATTTTCTCTCTCTCTCTCTCTCTCTCTCTCTCTCTCTCTGCTCTTTCTCTGCTCTTCATCGGGTGTGACACTTTGACTTCTTTCCTGCCTTGCCTTCCCTTCACTAATGGAGTGGAGCCTGGGATTGTAAACCAAATAAATTCTTCTCCTTAGCTGCTTTTAGTCAGGGTTGTTTATCATAGCAACAGAAATGAAACTAGAACATTGTGTCAAAGGCCTAGGTGCTGCCTGAGTACAGGATGCAGGTCCAGATTTGGGACTGGAGTTCATTTCTCAAGAGCAATTGCTGGCAGCATGGTTCTGGGCAAGATGCCTAGGGGTATTTTTTCATTTTTTTGCATGTCTGTCTTGTCCTCCCCAGCCTCTTCTCTGTCCCTTTAATCTTCCAGCACCAGGATCAAGAGGGCCCAGACAATTACCCAACTCCACTCTCCCCTGCAATCCTCCTCTTTTTTTTCTCCTAGCTTCTCTGTTCCAGGCCAGGCCCTCTGTGTCCTCACCAGTTAAACGTCTGGTACTTTATACCCTAGCAGCCCCTGTAAGCAGTTAGCAGTGTATCCGGAGACCTCTAGACCTACTGAAGCCAGTGAGATCAGATGTCTGCTCTGCCCCACTCTGAGCCCTGCAGGTCTTCTCTAAGGCTTTTTTTTTTTTAAATAATTCTTTGGCTTTGTTTTTCCAAGTGTCTTCAAATTTCTTCTTTTGATGGATTTCAAATTTTGATTACATATTGAGCTTGTAAGGTCCAGTGCTGGGGATATGGCCATATTTGGAGACACAGCCCTGAAGAGGGGCTTTTAGTCAAATGAGGCCATACTGGTAGGCCTTAATCTACAACTTGACTGATGTTCTCATGAGCAGCAACTGAGAGACGATCATGGGAAGGCATTGGAAGAGGACATATGTCTCCAGGGCAGAGAGAGGCATCTCAAGCAAGGCACCAGTACCAAGAGAGGGTGACACACTGCTGTGTATACCTACATCCATGGCATTCCCTACATTAGCCTCAGTCACTCAGCCATGGTTCCCTGCCCAGAGCTGACCCTTCCTGGCTCTGGGCCTTGAACTCATTCACACACTTGGAGAAATCTTGAACACTCACACCTTTTTGAGTATGAGCTGTTGAGCTGGGGGTCAGTGATAAGAAGTCATGTCACTGAAATACATGGAACTGAAAACTGGGTGCTGTGCATGCCCCCGCTTCAGAGCCCTGCATCCCTCAGATCCGGCCAGTTTCATGTTTTCTCCTCCCTTCAGGAGCAGTCTCCCTCTCCTTCCACTTCCCGTTGTCTGGTTTTCACTGGGTTTTATGTCTGTTTCAAGATTCCCTTCTTCATCCTCCTCTGCTGATCCAAGACCTTTGCTTCATAGGGTTTTTCTGCAGCTTAGAAAAATTCCCCGTGATTTAAGAGTTCTTTTCCCCCGTGATTTAAGAGTTCTTTTCCCCCATTTCTCTGAACCTTGACATCTGATTAACACAACAGAAACAATCTTCAAACCTTTCCCCCTCAATGCCAGAATTCCTCCCCCACCCCAACTCTATATTACACAGAACCCTAAGATGTGAAACACAGCTTTACAAGAACTGCAGGCAGGCAGTGTACACCTTTGATGCCAGTGCTTGGAAGGTGGAGGCAGAAGAATCAGGAGTTCAAGGCCAACCTGGGCTACATAACCACCCGGGACTACAGATCTCAAAAACTCAAGAAAACAGTTGTGATGAAATTCGGGTAACATAAATTTACGCGTTTAATTTTTAAACAAGCAACTCAGTAACCATCTGTATACATACTGTTCCTGGGTGTCATTGGTAGAGTTGCTACCTCTAATTCTACAAGAACACATTTTTTAAAAAAATTATTTGTATGTATGTCTGTGTGAGAGTGTTGGATCCTGGAGTTACAGACAGTTGTGAGCCTTCATATGGGTGCTGGGAATTGAACCTGGGTCCTTTGGAAGAGCAGTTGGTGCTCTTAATCACTGAACCATTTCTCCAGCTCCTCTAGAATACTTTTATCATACCAAAATAAATCCCTGCACCCAACCATTCAGCTGTTATATTCTTCCCCTAACTCCTGGGAACCACAACTTTTCTTTCTGTCCCTGTGGATTTGTCAATTCTGTCAATATAAATGGAGTCACCTGATGCATGGCCTATTGTGTCCGTCTCCTTTCACTTCTCAACACTTTGGACACTTAACAGAGTTATATCATGAACCAATGCTTTCTTTTTATGGCTGAATAATATTCCATTGTGCAGTTAGAAAGTTGGTTATCTGGGTGCATGCCCACACACACACACACACACACAATTCTGCTCTATTCAAATGCAAAGTGGACTCTTGAGCTCTTTTGGTCCCAGTTCTCCCTGAGAGGGGCCTTAAACACCTCCAGGGAGTGTGTAGTATTAGCCTGGTACTCAGGGATCCTTGAACAAAATGCTGACTTATTTCCCTGAATGGGTTCTGTCTGGTCCCAGGGTCAGAGCCTTCTGCAGGTACTTTCTTTCACTGGAAGTAAAAAGTGAAGGAATCATGGGAGTCGAAGCCAGTGGGCAGGAGAATATTTGTCTAATTGCCTGGGGCTCTATCAGGTCTGCAGGTCTCCTTCACCCCAGAGGGCAGGCAGCTTGCCTATCAGCAAATCCAGTCACACAGTGCTTTTTTATGACTTCACTAGTTGAAACCCAAGCCACGCCTGGTTAAGTTCACTCAGCACACACCAACGGTGCCAGACTGCCACGTCATCTGGTTTCCACGAGTTTTCTCTGTCTTCCCATAGTATCTGTGATGGAATTTCCCCAGGTGCACACAAGAAGCTCTGTGAACACGTGACTTCTTTCTAGAAAGAGATCTGTTCCCTGATCTCATGCACAAAAGCAAGCAATGCTAGGCGTGACCAATCAGAGGGCTGGGGCAGCTTTGGTTAGAATAAGCCGGCTCTGAAAGGAGCCTCTGCTAACGTCACCAAGGGGAAAATGCTCGGCCTAGAGGCCCTGGGAGGGACCAGCTGGGAGGTGCAGAATCCCAGGCAGGAAGGCTTGGATAAGCTCAGCCACAGCCCAGGTATGAAGCCAGCTGGTCTGTGACAGCACCGGGGTGGGGAACAGTCTTTTGTCCAACTGGAGCAGGGCTCAGCTTAGACCTCACTGGTTTTTGAAAGGATAAGGAGAAAGTCCAGTCGTTGAAAAGCAAACTTTCCGTGGGCTGAAACCTCTAAAGTTCAGACTATCCCCGAAGGTAAGTGGAAACAGAGGTAGGGCACCTGCCTTTCTGGCCTGGGGCAGCTGAACGATGCCTGTCCTGTAGTCCCCAGAGGAGGGCTCTGATGTGACTGCCCTCTTCTCTTTGCCATCTCAGAGTCATGCTGTGTCAGAAGTTCTGCCATTTGCTTTTGTCTGTTCAAAAAGCCAGCTCAGCACTTGGAAGGTGGAGGCAGGAAGATTGGGCCATCCTTAGCAACACTGAGTTTGAGGGCACTTTGGGGGGGGGGAAGCTTTTATGGTTTTTAATAAAATTATTAAATTTATTTAGTGAATGAGTATCAAAATTTAATATTATACCTGGTTATGGTGGTATATGCCTTTAATTCCAGAGACAAGTAAATCTCTGCAAGTTCATGGCCAGCCTGGTCTACATAGTGAGTTCCAGGACAGCTAGTGATGTGTAGAGAGACCCTGTCTCAAAAAGGCTAAAAAGGAAAAAATTAAAATTACAATGGACCATGTGAAATTTAATGTCATATGTTTTAGCCTGGTACATACAAGGAATTTAATAACTGATTAAGGAGTAATGATTCTAGTAACATTATTTACTTATGAGGAGTCTTTAAAATGTACAAAAGAAAAATAAACGGTACAGATCAATTTTAAATAAATGACTTTTTTCATTCTACAACTTAGTATATGGGGTGAATATTCAAAATAAATTGTCTAAAATTATTGATAAACTATATTCTCGTAATTTAAAAGTTAGGAACAAGAGACTTGTGCATGAGGGTGACATTACTGCCATTTCATCAGTTTTGAGGTATTTTATTTTATCAGTACTGGGATTGGACCAAGGTCTTGTGTATTCTATCTAGACAAGGGCTTCCTCGCTGAGCCACATTCCCAGGCTCCAGATTCATTTAATTGGGCCTGCTCATAATACTTACATTTTATTGATCCGTGATTGATCAGTACGCATAGCATGGACAGGTTACTCCATCGATGTTGGTTGAATAACTAAGCAAACCAATTGATTGATTTTAAGTTTTGTTTTTAAAATTAATTCATTTTAATTTGTGTGTGTGCGTGCACACACACAACCATACCAGAAGTCAGACTACTGCTATAGCTCACTTGCAGAGGTCAGAGGGCAACCTTCAGGAATCTTTACCACCTTTTGATCAAGGCCAACAAGGTCTCTCTGGTTTCTGGGCTGCGTCCTCCAGCCTAGCTGACCTGCAAACTTCCTGCCATTCTCCTGCCTCTGCCTCCCATCTTGCAGTAGGAATGCTGGGATTACAAATGCAGGCAATCCCATCTGGCTTCCTATTTGGCTTCTGGGGTTTGAACTCTGGTCCTCCAGACTGCTTGAGATTGGTGTTCTCTGAGGCACCGGCTTTAAAAAACATCTGATTTTTTTACCCCTCAAAGTTTCTGTGGTTTAATTTCTCCAGGAAGAAAATAAAAGGGAAGGTGCCAGTTTGGTCCCTGAATTCTAGTGTGTGATACCAGGCAAAGGGCAGGGCCTCTCTGTGGAGGGCACATTTTAGCTAGGAGGATCGTCAATACTGTCACCGAATGCCCCACAGCACAGTTCTACTTGTCTCGGCAGCTTCATAAGAGTATTTATTCCTAGCCTGGCCCCCAAGATCTCTATTTTCCTCAGCAAGGAGCCTGCTCTAATCTCATAAAAACATACACAGAAGTGAAGCTGAGTTCACGGGCCAAGTGTTCAGAAGGAAGAACAATGACAACCATGTTACTGGAGGGAAGTAGATTTCCCGCCTCCTAATGTTTGGTAGCGGGCTGCACCGTCATCCACAGCAAGGCAGCAGCCGCACTGACTTTCCAAACTGCGTACAATTGGAAACAGAAAATCCTCCTGGGAGCGGGGTTCCCCAGGCTTCTTGGCATTAGGGGGAGCCTTTTGTCACTTGTTTGTGTATGTGCATATGTGTGCACGCTGGCGTTAACTCAGACTCAGGAACAAACTTGCCTGTCAGAAGCTGCTGCCAACCCTGGGTGGGGAGCGAGCCCGCGCTGGGAAAGAAGTCTGGGTGGCATGTTGTGAAAGAGAACCCAAAGTGATTTTCCATGATGTGGCTGAAGAGATAAACATTTACCATCGTCTGGCTCTGAGTCTGGGGAGATGTGCAGAAGAGAGAGACCTCAGCTCTTCTTCCACTTTCCAGATGTTTATGCCCTTTCATTTTTTCCAGTCGCTCTGACACCATTCTGAGGGACGCTGGGCACCCCGAGTCACCATGGGCAACGAGAACAGCACCTCGGACCACCAGGTGGGTTCAGGAGGCTTCTCTGCCTCCTGCTGCACAGCTCTCTTGATTACACTGGCCCCCCAACATCTGCGTCCAGCGAGAGGCAAGGGAAGACAGAGTCCCCTGGATCCATGTGATATATCTGTACCTGTGGGGCCATTTCGTCATTACATCCTCATCAGTCCTTTAGCATGCGTGACACCTGGCCCTATTTCACAAGTCATGACCACTATTATTTATCCTGTGCTTTGAAAATTGATATAATGAGAGCTGAGCACATTTTCTCCAGATTGTATCTACTCAGCAGCTTCCATGGACATGGCAGAGATTAAAATGGTTTGCACATGTTTAAATGCAGAGCTGATTTAACGCAAAAAAAAAAAAGTTGTTTTCAAGTCAGAAAAGGTTTTCACAGTAAAAGAATGGACTTTTAACTATTTTATTGAGTAGCATATATCCAAATGTTGCCATTATCCATTTTAAGTTTGAGAATATTAGCTTAATGCCTTGGTGAACAAAGTCAGAGACTTTCACATTGACTCCCACAGTGCGAACATTTTGGATTAATGGTTATGGGCCTCTTTGATTGAAGACATCGGATTTAAAAAGCAGCCTGGGGTTGGGGAATATTTTTGTTGTTGAAGTGTGTGCTACCCAAGTATGTGAACCTGAGTTCAACCCTACAGAACCTACATATAAAGCCAGGTTCAATGGCATGCATGTTTAATCCCAGCACTGGTGAGGTAGAGACAGGAGGATTCCTTGGAGCTCACTAGCCAGCCAACTTGGTAGAATGGGAAAGTTTCAGTTTCAGTGAGAGACCCTGTCTCAAAAACCAAAGTGGATGGTACCTGAGGAATGACATTCAGAACCGAGTACCTTGCACACACCTGAGGGTGTGTGCACACACGCACACTTAAAAATGAACACAAGGCAGTCTATCGCCAATAGTTTTCTCACTTCTTTCTTCCAAACAATCTTCTCTCGGGCAGAGAAACAACGCAAAAAGAAAGAAGTGGCAAACTAGGCATTTTAGGGGATAGGCAAGAAGCAATGACTGTGGGTGTGAGACGATAAGGAGTGGCAAGAACTGTGGCAAACAGCTGGGTCTGGCCTAATGGAGGTGGCCACTACCCACTCCAGCTGACTGTGGTCATGGGCAAAAGTGGGCCCAGTGCAGCAGGATTTTATTTGTTCAAAAGAAGTCAGAAGACTATGGTTTTCGACAAAGTTTTTAATGTTGTTTTTCTTTTAATGCATTTTATTTATTTGGTGCATGTGTCTGTATGTGTGTCTGTGTGGAGGCACACATGCATACCACAGCACATGTGGGGAGGCCAAAGGACACCTTATGGGAGTCACTTCTCTCCGTCTACCATGTGGGTCCTGGAGACCAAACTCAGGCCTTTCTTCAAACTTACCAGCAAATGCCCTTGCTTACTGAGCCATCTTGTTGGCTCCTACATTTCCCTTTAACTTTTTAATTTAAGATAATGGTAAATCTATGTATACTTTTAAAAAATACAAAGAGAGTACTTCAAGGGTGGCATCTTATGAAATTATTCTATTGAGATGCCCAGGTCAAAGAGCCCTTCCATAGCCAAATTCTTCTTGTTGTCTTATAGCCACACCTATCTCTCTCCTGTCTACCACCCGTAACTCTGGCTGCTAACAATAGTACAGTTTTATCATTTCAGGAATATTATAGAAAGAAGGTCTGTGATAGTCTGAATGAAATTGGCCCCCATAAGCTCACAGGGAGTGGCACTATTAGGAAGTATGACTTGGTTGGAGTAGGTATGCCTTGTTAGAGGAAGTATATCACTATGGGGGCAGCAGGCTTTGAGGTTTCCTATGCTCGATACCACCCAATGTAGAAGACCACTTCCTGTTGCCTTCAGGTCAACACGTAGCAGCTCCTTCTCCAGCACCATGTCTGCTTGCACACATGAACTAAACCTTTAAAGCTGTAAGCCACCACCTCAATTAAATGTTTTCCTTTATAAGAGTTGCCGTGGTCATGGTGTCTCCTCACAGCAATAGAAACCCTAGCTAAGACAGGGTCAGACAGCACGTTATCTTTTAGAACTGGCTTTTTTCAGTGGGCAGAATGCTCTTGAAATACACCCACGCTGTTGTGCAGCAGTCTGTTCCCTGTCACTGTGGAGTTGTAGTCCATGCTATGGAGGTGCAATACAGTTTTCACGTCGCTCCCCCACCAAAGCATGGCTTTGATAGTTTTTGGCTATTCCAAATGAAGTTGTCATGTGCATTTATGTGCAGGCACAAATGCACAAGCACACACTCAAGTGTGTATGTGTGTGTGTGTGTGTATTCATTTTCATTTCTCTGAGATAAGTACCCAAGTGTTCAATTTCTGACTCCTATAATGAGTGCATGCTTAGTTTCATTGTCAAACTGTTTCCCAATCACTGTGGTCCCCAGTCACCATGTTTTCTAGTCACTATGCCTTCTTCCCTTCTTCCCACAGTACGCTATGAAAGATCAGTTTCCCTGCATCTGAGAAGCATCAGTAGAACTCTCTTCGAATACCTTGCTCTGACCTGCGGGAGTGGGAATCAGTCACTGAAGACACAATGGGTGCTACATAGGCCACTATCCATTAGTCACTTAGTAGCAGTCTCAGGTTCCAGACCAACCATACTGTAATGTTTGTCTTCAAGCTACCTTTTCATAGCAGCCCAAATCTACATCACAGGGCCCACCATGCACCTACCTCTCTCCCATCATCCCATAGACAATCTTACACCATCATATGGAGGGTCCACACAGTACGATAAGATGTTTGAGGCCTGGAGAGAGGCAAAGAACACTTGCTGCTCTTAACAGAGGATAAGAATTTAGTTCCCAGCACCATGTCAGGTGGTTTACAAATGCCTTGTAATTCCATCTCCAGAGTACCCCAGTGCCCTCTTCTGGCTTCTTTGGACATCTGCACCCACATTCACAGATAGAGACATACAGACACACCCACACACATACACACACTCATACACACACAAGTAAATTTTTAAAAAGATGCTTGAAAGAGAAAAAGAAACCAGTCATAACATTTACTATAGTATACTGTCTTGTTTTTTATTAGTTATTGTTGTTATTCTCTTAGTTGACCACTTTGTAAGCAAGCTTCATCAGAGGTCTGAATGTACAGCAAAGAGCAGAATCAATGCAGGTTCAGCACCGCCCACCATTTCTTCCCACCTTGAGGTCTCCAGGGTCTAGGAGGGTACGTGGATAAGAGACAACTAATCTCTTTGGTAAAATCTTTTGCTCATTTTCTTTTATTATCATGAGTGTTGTATTTTGGGAGTTCTTTATACAGTCTAGAAGTCAGACTGTAATTTGTAGATGACTTCTTGCCCTGTAACTTATCTTTCCATCCTCTGAATAATGTCTTGTGTAAAACAGAATATTTTAATTTTAGTGAGGTATAGTATATTCGTTTTTCTTATAGATAGTTCTACTGTTAAGTCTGCCTAGCTCCACATCTTAGAGATTTTCTTTTCTCCTAAAATCTTTAAAGTTCAACATTTTATATTTAAGACCGTGATCCATGAATTAAATTTTATATGGTACAAAGTCTAGGTTTGAGGCTCATCCGTTTTTCCTTTTTTCCTCTCTGTTGGTCTCTGTATCTCTCTATCTCCTTGTCTCTCTGTCTCTATCTCTGTCTCTTTCTCTTTCACACACACACACACACACACACACACACACACACACACACACACACAGTCAACAGGGTCTCATGTACCCAGGCTGGCCTTGAGCTCCCTGTGTTGCTGAGGATGGCCTTGAACTCTTGATCTTCCTGCCTTCACTTCCCAAGTGCTACAATTACAGGTCTGTCCCACCACACCTGACTTTTGATTTGTTTTCTAAGGTTAGTTTTAGTTTCATAGTCATCCTCCTTATCAGCTTCCTCCACCAGAGTGTTGCATTTGATAGAACCGACGCAGACTCCCATTGACACATCTTATCACTCACTGTCCATACGTTATGTGAAGATTCTTCTTGATGGCATGCATTCTGTGCACTTTGACATACGTAATCACATGCAGTTTACACAGTAGTATCCTATTCCTAAAATCCTCTAGGCCTGACTTCTCCCCATCCTTCAGGCCATTGTTCTGGCCATAAATGCCCATGTCCCAGTTTTATTGTTGAAAAGAGACTTTTTATTCCCATCGAATGGATTTTTGCACCTTTTTCACAAATCGGTTAGGTATATTTGTGTAGGTATAGCCTAGGTCCTCTGTTTTACAACACCGATTCTCTTTATAATTAGATTTTTAAAAAAGAATTTATGAACTTTATTTTTAAGAATCTTGCAAGTAAATAAAAACACCACACCAACGTTAGCCAGATCCAAAGTCTAGAACCTCAGTGAACTTCTATACACTTAGAATAGGCACAGAACAGAAGCTGAGATTGCTCTCTTGGTTGTGCCAGTTGTGTGTTAAGTCCTAAGGTCGAACAGAGTGAGTCTTCGCTATGATCTGTGGGTTTTCCATATACATGCTAGTACAAACCTATGTCTACAAAAGAGTTTCTGGGATTTTGACAAGAATCACATTATGGAGTACATAAAGTAGAGAAGAATTGATTTCCTTGATCAGCTGAGTTGTTTTCTGGCTCCATTTATAGATCCGTTTCTTTTCTTTTTGTTTTTTTTTTTAACCATTTGATAATCCTTAGCAAACAGATCCTGCCTATGTGTTGTCAAGTTTTTACATAAGTACTACATTTTTCTTTAGAGTGACTATAAATAGTAGAGAATCAGCTGGGTGATGGTGGCACACGCCTTTGATCCCAGCACTCGGGAGGCAGAAGCAGGTGGATCTCTGTGAGTTCGAGGCCAGCCTGGTCTACAAGAGCTAGTTCCAGGACAGGCTCCAAAGCTACAGAAAAACCTTGTCTCGAACCCCCCCCCAAAAAAAATAGTAGAAAATCACTTCAGGGTCCACATATTTATATTTAGGGAGTTGGGTTTTGTGTGCTGTTGTATTCTGTGGTTAACTCAGTTATTAGTTCCAATGATTTTTTTGGTGTTGTTTTCATTGTTTGAGATTGACTATGAAATTATGTAATTTGTAAATAGAGACAGTTTTACTCCCTCCACAACCTCTGAGCAGTTTTAATTTCTTCTTCTTAATCCTTTCTCTTCCTTTTTTCTTATTTTATAGTGACAGAGATGCCCATTGCTTTGTTAACTAAGGGTAGAAAGAATGAATATTTTGCCCTTATTCCTAATCTCAAGGGGAGATCATCGAGTTTTCTAATGTTAAGGAAGCTGATAGCTATAAGGTTTGTTTTGTTTGTTTGTATGATTTTGGTTTTGCAAGACAAGGTTTCTCTGTAAAACCTTGGATGTCCTGGAACTAGCTCTGTAGACCAGGCTGGTCTCCAACTCATAGTGATCTGCCTGCCTCTGCTTTCCCGAGTGCTGGGATTAAAGACGTGTGTCACCACTGCCCGGCTAGGTTTGTTTTTTAAACAAACAAGGTTTATCAAGTTGAGACATCTAGTTTATTTAGGATGTTTTAAAATCATTCAGTTGGATTTTGTTAGTGATTTCTCTGCATCGATTGATGTAATCATACTATTCCCTTCTTGCAAAACTGGAAAAGATCTCATGTGGCAATGGCATATAAATATTTTTGATACTATGTTACAGTGTTTTGCTTTTTGTTTTGTTTTGTTGTTAATATAGTGTTTGGACTTTTGTGTCCAAGTTCATAAGGAAGATACTTTGAGGGTATGGTTTTAGTACCTGAGTATTATTAACCTCACAAAATGTGTGGGGAACTGGTTACACCTGTGATTCTCAAAGATTGTAGAAAGAAGTCTTACATTTAAAAACATGTTCCCAGCTTGGCATAGTGGTGCACACGCAACCTTACTAGGAAGCAGAGGCAAGTGGATTGCCTCAGAGTTCAAGGCCAGCCTGGTCCATGAAGCAGAAGACTCCGTCTCAAAAAGCAAAACATACAAACAAACAAAAACACCCTCAAAACAATAAAAACATGTTAACAGTTAACTTCAATTATTTCAAAATACCCCGTGAGTCAATAAAGATGCGTGTTGGCTGGTCAACCTTCCTGAACTTGTCCCTTATGGGAACATTCCGTCATGAGCTTGAGTGGATGAGGGCGTGGCCATCAGCTGAGAGCCCTTGAGGGGCACTAGACATACTTCGGCCCCTCTTCCTCCTCGTACACCAGCTAGCTTCCCTTCCCTGAGGTTTTCAGATCTGTATAAACTTCAAGCTCCTCAGAGGCCTTGCTGCTAGCTACAAGCAGGATGGAGCAGTAGTTCTTACCCAGGGGCCATGCTGTCTTCCATGGGGAAGGGTCACGTGGCAATATCTAGCAATAGTCTTGGTTGTCCCCACAGTGATAAAGGGTGTTATCAGTCTGTAGTTGGAAGAAGTCATTATTCTGCAAAACATTCTACAGTCTCCAAAGGAATTATCTAACACAAGCCATCAACCTTGAGGAACGTCCCTAGACTAGAGGAATATTTGCTTTAGCTACATCTACACAACCCTAGGGATGATGAGCAAACCTGCTGTGACAAAACACCATGGCCAAGGCAACCTGTAGAAGGAAGGATTTATTTGAGACTTATGGTTTTAAGGAATTAGAGTCCCTGGCCATCATGGTGGGGATCATGGCATCAGGTAGGCAGGCACAGCACTGGAGCAGTAGCTGAGAGCTCACATCTTGAGACACAACCACAAGGCATACGCGCACACACACACACACACACACACACACACACAAACACACACACAGAGAGAGAGAGAGAGAGAGAGAGAGAGAGAGAGGGAGAGAGAATGGTATGTTTGAAACCTTAAAAGCCCACTCCAATGACACACCACCTCCAACAAGTCACACCTCCTAATCCTTACCAAATAGTACCACAAACCACAGAGCACATAGTCAAACATCCACCTCTGGAGGCTTTTCTCTCTACCACACCGGCCTTACTCAAGATGAACTGAAACCTGAATATCAACAGTTTAGGATGACTTACATTTTCTCCCCATTATTCTCATAAATCGTGCTGCCCAGAATGAGATACTTATTATTTACCAAGCACAGATTCCATAGAAATGGAACTTCTGGGTCCTAGGGCAAGGACTTTTGCAAGGCTCTTACTATATATGTTGCAAAATGCTTTCCAAAAAGATGCTATCTTGATCTTCCATCATCTCACTGTATTCTCACCAGCAGCGTCTATTTTAATGCTCCAAGCCTTTGCTAGTTTAAAATAAAGATGTTCTAGAAGTGAAATACCTTCCTCCTACTCTTTCCCTCAGTTCCCACCTCCTGCTAGCCCCAATCCCATCCTCTGTCCTCTAGCTCTGCCTTCTGAGAGTAGACAGGGAATCCTTCATGACTCTGGAAGTTTCCACATCTCTACTCAAACCAGGCACAAGCCGGTGGGCCTTTGTAGAGTTGTCTTAGGATTCCAGGAGCAGCATGAGGTTTGCCTTCCACAGAGAAGCGGAGGGATAAAATGTGGGAGTGTTCGGCTGTAGGCTGGGGTTCCTCGTGGAGATGAAGCCCCAGGTTCATCTTTTTACATCTTCTAGATACTTCTACTGGTACAACCACACCCTCCTGAGTTCCTCAAACCCACCTCAACCTCTCTCATCATTCTGCTTCTCATCCTGCATTTCTCTTCCTGGGTAGCACGAACTCTCCTGCCATCTAAAAACCAAAATCTGAAGGTCACCCTGATTCTACCTGCTGTCTCTTTACACGCCTAATACAACATCCTATGATTGGTCAGTGAGTTCATTGGTGGTCTGGCCATTTAGCCTTGTGAATTTCTGTTTAGGCCTTTAGAGGATTCTAAGAGACAGGTACTCCATGTCTACAAATGATCACAAGCAGAGAAGGAGGGCTGGCTTACAGAATGGAGATGGCCACGGCTCTAGTTACGGTGTTGGCTGAGTCCAGGGCTCCAGTAGATAAAGCAGGAGCTTTCCCCTTTGGATCTTGCTCTGTTTCCCTCAGTTCTAAATGTTCAGGAGATACCTCTAGTCTAGTGGGGTGAAAAGAGGTGCCGACGGCAGATAAATGGCCATGTTTTTCCCAGCTAGTGGTCCAGCCTGACCTGCCCCCTGTAAAGAATCAGACCCATTCTGAGTGCGTTGTCTTCCCACTCTGGGGTCAGATACTGTGTCTACATGTGAAGTGGTCCACCCCAAGTCTTATATCCACCCTGCAGGGCACAATGACAGCCTGTCAGCATTGCTTGGAGCCATTTCTTAAAGGAGAAGGGAAGACAGAGCCAACCTATCCTCTTGTCCAACCACTTTCTCCCTTGACAAGTCCATGTCTCTTTTATTTCACACCTGCAGCACTGGTAATGCTTCTCACTGGTTTCTCTGCCTCCCACACTCTCCTGTCCTGCCCACGTGTCCATTTCTTAGATTCTTCATCTATGAAGATACACTTGGCCTAAAAGTGGGTCCTTAGAAGAAAGGATGTGAGTTTTGGTGATCCTCCTCTCCCTAGATTAAGGATCAGCTTTGTCACCAGCGCAAAGGATGAGGGGAAAGTCTCCTGAGTCCTGGCCCTGGCTGTCTCCCACATCTTCATGCTATGGATTCCCCTCCCTCTGGTGTCTGACTTCCCTTGGGTATCTGTGCTGGCTAGTTTTATGTCAATTAGAGACAAGCTAGAGTCATTTTGAAAGAGGGAACCTCAATTGAAAAAAATGCCCCCCACCAGACTGGCCAGTGAGCAAGCCTGTGGGGCATTTTTTTTATTATTATTATTGATAAGGGAGGGCCCAGGCCACAGTAGGTGATGTCACCCTGGGCTACAGCAACCACAAACTGGGTAGGTGTTGAAACTAAAGGACCTGGAAGATGCTTCTTTCTCACCCTGTATCCTAACAGGAAGACCCTTTGCTTCCAACAGGAGGACACTGGCTCCCACAACACCGTCCTGTGGCCTCCAAACCCTGCCTCTCCACAGGTACAGATGTGTGTACTTTGCATGACTGGCCTCTCAGTTGTGTATCATCTAGATGGCTACTGACAATGGACATAGCATGACAATGGGCATAGCATGACAATGGCATAGCATGACAATGGGCATAGCATGACAATGGGCATAGCATGGGTATAGAAATATTTAGCTCTTCCCTCCCTCTCTAATGCCTAGTCCTATCCATCCCTATTAAGCAGCAAACCACACTAGAAATCAGCAACATGGCCTTAGAATTTTAGAAATAACATGTTGAATGTGGCTCTTTGAGAACCGGAAGGGCGGTGAGCTGCTGAATAAGGTCTGTGCGGTCAGCAAGAGAGAATGCAGACACCGGGAGCCAGCGCTAATCCTTCCAAAGGCTTTGACTGTGATGTCTTTTTGTCCTCAGTGGAGGCTGGGAATGGCATGGTGGCCCTACCTTCCATGCCAGTGGGCAAAATGATTTGTCACTATAAAGAGTCAGTTCAGCGTCAACTGTGGGTGTCATCGCACAGTAATGCAGGCAGCTGAAAGGAAGGGGTGCTTTCTGGAGGGGCTGGAGGGGTGTGTGCCTCTGGGAGTGGCGGGGGTGAGAGCCTGTTCTACAATCCTGCTCCTGCCTGCACAGGTGCGTCTGTCATCAGGTGATGTTGTGATTTGCTTTAAAAAGCCACTCCACCCTGAAGGTGGCTGCCAGGTAGGCAATGCTCCGGGCATTTGTCTCACATAACCTGGCAGTTCTGAAGTCATGTGATATCACAGCTCACCCGTGGTGAAGGCCGTTTGCTCGAGCTGTGTCCTTTAGCTTCTTCACAGTCCCGTGAGAGAGCAGCCCATGTGGATCGCTCACGTTTTCCAGAAAATCGGGGACTTGGCTATTAACCAGCTTGGCCATTTGAATGAGTGGAGGGGTGAGAATTACAACCCTGGCCTCCAGCAACTTGCAAAAAAAAAAAAAAGTGCAGGGCCAGTGGTTTCCAAGCCGTGTTCTTCTATCCTTGAGGACTGGCCCAAGGTCAAAGAGAAAGTTGCCGCTGAGATTCCAGGTCACCAGCCAGCGCAGCTTGTCTACTATGGCGCATCTCTAAGGCTCAGAGTCAAGGCTGGAAGAAAGCCGCCACTTCACATTTCCATCTCGATTGTTTTTCAGTCCATAAATCTGTGACAGAGTCACGACAACAGGCTGTCCTGGGGCCCCAGGTCTAGGCTCCTCAGGGTACCTCTGCCAGGCTAGGAGCAGTACAGTCTTCTGGCTTAGGACACTTTGCAGGCACAGACTCCTATTCAATGGCCATTTGTGGAGACCATCCCCACCCCCCACTCCTACCCCCATCCAAACCAAAGGAGAGGCAGGTGAACCCTTGCCTTGTGGGATGCACCTGCAAACCAGGCAAGTGAATGAACAAATAAATCAGCGGTGAATGAGTGAAGAGAACTGGACGGCTTTGGGGTAATAGGCATGAGCCAGGCACACAAGAACAATGCCTTGTGATATTACTCACATGGGCACAGCAAAGGTTGATGTCACAGAAATCAAGAGTCCACCGGAGGTTACCAGAGACTGATGAGGCTGGGGGAGAGGGCAGGAGAGACTAGGGTGGCCAGTGAATACTAGGTTCCTGCAAGCCGGAGTGAGCAGCTCTGAGACTGTAGGTAACTATTACATACTGTAACTGTTGACAAGTCAGAAGGAAGGGCGCTTGAAGGTTTTCACTGGGATTGGAGAGGTGTCTCCATGGTCAGGAGCACATCCTGCTCTTGCAGGGGATCAGAGTTCAGCTCCCAGCACCCACATCAGGCAACTCACCAATGGCCTGTACCCCTAGCTTCAGGGGACCCAACCCCCTCTTCTGGTCTCCTCATGTACCTACATGTATGTAACATACACACAGATAGACACACATATACGTAAATAAAAGTTAAAAATAAATCCTTTTATAAAAAGAAATGTCTTTAAAATTTTTTATTAATTACATATAATAACGGCTTTGATTTTATTTTCATATATATATAGTATTTTTATGTTTACCCTTCATTACCCTTTGTTTTACCCCTCCTACTCCTACTGATTCCCTTTCTCTCCCCAACTAGTCCCCTCCCGTTTCCATGTCTTTTTTCTTTTGGTGAGTCTCTGGGTTTAGAGTTACTTACAGAAGCGTAGATGAGGTATAGTTTACAGGCGCTAGAGCACCCTACCCTTACACCTTACAGCACTCAAGAAAATGTTTCTCCCTTCCTCCTCAACCATTAGCTGCCCAGAGATCCTCAGGAAGGCACTGGGCTTCAGGAGTCCCTCTCCTGTCCACGTGGAATGTTTATAGGTCAAATCTTGTGTCTACTTATTTATTTATCTATATTGAGACAGGGTCCCACTAAATAGCCGTGGCTGGCCTGGAACTCACTTGGTACACCAAATTGTCTTTGAATCCACAGAGATCTGTTTGTCTCTGCCTTCTAAGTCCTAAGATTAAAGGTGCATTCCACCACACCCAGCCTTATGTCTTTTTCAAATTAAATTTTTAGAGTACTTCAGACTTATTGAGAAGTTTCAGATAATGCAGTCTCTCATGTGGCAACTCTACCAGCTTTTATAACAGCTACCACCATACCTGATACCTTTCATTTATATCTACTGAGAACTGGGGCTTTTGCTGCCCAGCAGGTGCATGTGTATGCGCACGCACACACACACACACGCACACACGCACACACACATGCACACACGCACACACTCATGCACAGGTATGCACACACGTACACATACATACACAAGCACGCACACACACATACATGCATACATACAAACACCACACATGCACATACACTGTGCATGCAGGTGCTATAAATTTATGCTCACCATCAGTTCAAGGAAGGGCAAGGACTCAGACCTGTTCGCTGTCCCCAGAGCTTGTGAATCCCTCCTGGGCCATCATGCTGATCCACACTAGAGACTAGAGTCTAATGGGCTGAGACCCCACCCTGAGGGCTTCTCCCTTATCAACCTAACAGAAGTGTCTTCTGCCTGATTTTGGGGTGTCCTCTCAGCCTGTGTTGGAGAGTCTTCTTTCCTGTGTTCCCCTTCAGATGAAGGACCCAGTCTGATCAGAACTGGTGTGAGTAGCTGCCTTTGTCTGACAAGCAGACGGGCAGCCTCCTGGCTAGAGCATGGACATGTGCTCCTCTCCCATATTTGGCCAGCCTGGCAGTTATTTCTGAAATCTGACTCTTAGCACCATGGGGATGACCTATGATCTACTTCCCAGCATTCACCTGCACTTATCCTGCTCCCTAGATGCTCATCCAAGAAGCGGACGGCGTAGGTAGACACTCTGGGATGATCTAGCCATGTTGATTAAGCATGCTTTAATTAATTTTATTGGCATGGTCTAGAGAGATGGAGCACATTTAAAAGGTAAGAGCAGTGAAAAAAATGTTTAATGGTAACTGCTTTACTCTTGACGGAGGATGCTTTTAGGACTGGAAAGTTGCTGTCATTGTCTAAAGATTGCTTTAAGATATACAGAGGGCTCTGAGTACTTCTGGGCCAAGGAAGACTGTTTCTTTACTCAAGCAGTGACAGTACAGAGGGGATGTGAAGAAGCAACGGGGCAGCTGGCTTGTCACGTGAGTGCTGCTTCCAACCTTTCCAGCCTGCAGTTTGGAAGCAGAGGGAGGGTAACGCTAGAAGGACATGGAGTTTTACAGTGATATCTGACACAGCAGGAATTCCGCACACAGGTCATCTTAGGACCATTGCTAAGAAAGGGAAACTGGAAAGGGGGATTCAGAGGCACCGTCGGAAACGCAACCAAGGCATCCTGTGGAAGTAGTTACCAGACTGAATAGCTATAAGATGTGCTTCATGTATTTAGCAAACAATCTAAACTGCCTCTTCCATGCCAGGTACAATTCTAGGCATCAGATCTAGGTCTTGGGCTGCATCAGTCATGAAGGTCCAATTGTTCTGGAGCATCATGGAGCATAGGAACATGGGAGAGATCATAAAGCAGCTGTTCCCACTGCGTGGTAAAACTGAACTGAGCATGGCAGTACAGGCCTTTAATCCCAGCACTTGGAGTGGAGGTAGATGGATCTTTGTGCATTCCAGGCCAGCCAGGGCTACAGAGAGACCCTGTCTCTAAAATAAAAAAGAGCACAGACCATCCAGGTCCAAATCCACTTTTTCCATGGTGATCTTTGTGATCCTTGGCAAGTGACTTAACCTCTCTGTTTATCTGTGTGTTTATATACCAGGATTACATGATTTTAAATATGTAGAATAGTTAAGAGGACATATCTAATAATGCATTTGCTATTTTCCACCATAGCAGGGTGTTCTCTATGTGGCAGTTGTTAATACTGTTGGGAAAAAGCAGACTTCCAGTCAGAAGACCTGGACAAGCCCCTTAGTTCCCCATTTCTTATCTAGAAAACAGAAAACATTTTTTACTGTCTGTTTAGTAAATAGGGATCCCGAAGAGTCACAGGGTGTTGTCTTTGAAAAGCTTGTATACCACGTATGTGGATTGCTTTGTTGCTTTTATTTTATGATGACGACAACAACGAGAACCATGACAGCAATTACTGCTATTTTGATAAAGGGGAGAGTTAAACCCACGCCAGCCCATGCGCCCTCACTGAGTTATGCCTCTGTTCTGCGGCTTTTCTTTGAATTCTGACCAGACCGGTTTCTGCTATGAGAGCCAGTCTGTGCCAGCAGGAGAGCTGGGCTGATGAAATAGGCCTGACCCTTTGATTCCTCCAGAGATGGACTGAGCGCTTGTTCCACCCACTTTGCCTTTAGCTAGAACAGAGATCTGCGATAGGCCTCCTTTTCCTTCTGTCAGTTGTATCTGCTCGAGGTGCTAGATGAATTGATGTATTTCCAGAGTTACTTGATCAAGGACCCTGGGGTAGGGGATTTATCTGACAATTATTAGCAGAATATTCAGCACTGATACCACGGAAGCCAAGCAAAAACTACGGAGTGATTTTAGAAATTTAAGACCCTGGGGCTGGATAGATGGCTCAGCAGTTAAGAGTGCTCTTCTAGAGGGCCCGAGTTTAGTCCCCAGCAACCACATTGGGTGACTCATAACTGCCTGTAACTCCAACTCCAGGGGAATCAGATCCTTCCATGGGCACCCATATACACATGTGCGCACACACACAATTAAAAGTAATAAAGATAAATCTTCACAAATTCAAGACCCTGGTATAAAAATGTCACTCCTTTTGAAATGTGATTCTTGAGTTATTATAGAAAAACACTCATGAAAGGGTAGAGATCCCTAATGGATGAGGAGCCTTCCTCTGAAGAGTACAGAATTTGAAACTCAAGTGATCCAAGGGTGCACTGTCTTGCTACTGCCCTAGGGATGGGTGCTCCCTAGATGCTTAATTGGGAGGCTGAGTCCTACAAGCAGGGTAGGTGACTCTGTCAACTCTGAGTACTGCAGCAGGGACCTCCCCTAAGGTGGGGACCAGGTTGCAGCTTTCTCTGCCTCCTTCTTCACTCCCTTGTTGAGGTGGCCAGGAAAAGAAATGTCCTGTCCCAGCTCTGAAATCAGAGAGAAGCAGGTCCGCTTGGGCCCCTGTAGTTGGACTTTATTTGGGCTGCCATCTCCCCAATAATGACACGGAGATAATAATCTACATTCTGCCACATGTTGCTACCTCTCTTCCATTCTGTACGTCTAACTTGCTCCATGCCTCCCTGGCATCTCCCATGCACCTCTCTGTCCCCAGAAGTCCCTCCTATTCTCTCCTGCCTAACTATTGCTGTTTAGCTTCTCAAAGTATGCAAAAAAAATCATCACAGAACAGGCCCCTGTTCTGTGGTCCACATTATTGAACCTCTGAAAGCCCTGGCTCTAAAGCAAGGATGTAGGCAGCATCTTTCCATGAACGGTGATGGTTTGCTGAAAGTTCATGAGAAGATGCCAGCCCAGTGCTTCTGTGAGTGAGTGTTTCATGAACAGGAGCCATTGTTGCTCCTCTTGCCTGTAATTGTTTGCTTTTGAAAAAGGACCTTGCTCTGTAGCTTCAAGCTCACCATCCCCCTGTCTCAGTCTCTTAAGGGCTAGGGTTATAGGCAGGCATTCCTTCCTCATCTTACCATCTGTCAGCAAAAGCGAAGGGAGATTTCACATTGTAGTGTTCATGTTCACCCCAGGCTATCCAGGCTCTTGGCTAGTGACGTATTCTTTATGGTTTATCTTTGGACAAAATTGAATAAACCCAGATAAGGAAGCAGGCAAAGTCAGGGAAAGGCAATGGCCATGTGACAGGAGATTCGAGAACTCAAAAAGAGCCCCAGGTTCAGAGAGGTTAGAAGGTTCATGTTCTGTCCTTCAGAAACTCCAAAATTAACTTTCAAAATCCCATGCCTAGAGGTTGTTACTTGTTTTGTTTTTTAGGGGGAGAGGGATTGGGGGGAAATCCCCTGCCTAAAGGTTGTTTCTTGTTTTTTTAGGGGGAGGGGTTTGGGGAAAATGCACATGCACATGTGTCACAAGAGTGATCCCCCTTGAGAGCCTAGGGACTGTGTGCCATTCCTACAGTGGGAGCCATTCTTTGGTGTCCCTCACATTACACCCTCCAACCATGCTTTTCGTGTGTGTAATCCTAAACTGTGAGCAGCTCAGGAGAGACCCAGACATCCCCTGCCCACTTTCTAGGCAAGCTTTTAACAAATGTCTTTTTGGGTGGTTGACTGAATCAACAACCAGCGAAAACAATTCTTCCCCAAGAATATTTGCGAGGAGATGCTCTTCACGTGTTCTGCTACAGCAGGGTCCATGGTTTGAATTGATGAATTTATTGGTCCATGAGAGGACTTCTGTGTCTCCAGTTGTCCCAGAGAAGTTCAGGGACAGAGGAAGTCTCTCTATCTGAGCCATGTGAAGGAACAGTGCCACTGAGATGAGAAAGATGGTCAGCAGTCAGAATCAAGGACTGTAGTATTTTTTTCTTGTCCAGATTCTAGTGTCCATCCTCACCACTCCCTCATGATGGTGAGAACACTCCAAAGAGGCATAGCCAGCTCTCAAACCATGCCTCTGACCCTGAAGAATGTCGCCTTCCCAGTCATAAAGGCAAAGGCACCAGGACATCTTATTCTGAGGATTTGGATCATTTTCTAGATTGAATAAGCAAGGGAAGAAGAAAGGAGGCCATGTGCTAACAGAGTTCCAAAGTATTTGCTGGTAACATGAGTTCTATGAGACATTACCAGGTGGGTCACAAACACAGGGTAGTCAGGAAGTTTGGGGTACTCTGAGTCAAAAATTCAATGAATTAATCTGGTCATGGTGGTACATGCCTATAAACCTAGCACTGGGGAGACAGAGACAGAAAAATCACAAATTTCAGGCCTACCTGGTTTACATAAGAAGACTGTCTAAAAAAAAAAGTCCAGTAAGTTATTTCATGTGGGACTCCCCCACCCTGAACCTTTAAGTTGTTAACATGCTCTGTGGATTTCTGAAAGAGGGCTATGAAATATAGCACCTCAGATTCATTTGTCCACAGAAAGCATTGCTTCTTTCCAAGATGACCAAGTAATAGATGTGTGGAAAATGTCCAACTTGTACCAGAAAGGTAAAATATTGTGTTCAACACCTTTTCCAATCACCTCTAGGTAGATGGGCCAGTAAGCATGGATCCATGGGTCCAGATACCCCAGAGCACTCTCCTTGGTGTTACCCTAATCTTGTTCCACATGGTCTTCTCTCCCTTGCTTGTAGGATGCCTTCTCCACCATGACTAAGCTCAAGGTGCTCAGAAATCCATCCACCACTTGACCCGAACATCTCTGTTCCTTCAAGGAGTCCTATGGAAGGACCAGGCCATACCTATGCCTATTCACACTCTAGTGGGTGGGCAAGGGGCATTGTGCTTTGCATTTCTAAGAGACCCTGAGGGTCAGAGGGCATAGGTGAAACATTTAAACAGAGGTAGATCATTCCCCCAAAGGGTGTGCTGTTTAGTGGGTAGATGGGAGTGCAAGGCCTTTCCTGGGAAGACAAAATACAATGACTGCCTTTGGAAGTATGGCTTGGGGTTTACAGGAGACTCTTGCCCTCTCCTGATTTCTGAACTATGCCTCAGCAAGTATCACTTAAATCAAGTGTTGGGAAAAACATTTCATTGTTCTGTTCTGTGACTTAAATTCCTACCCTGATACTTGTATGATTTGGTTTTAAAAACTAATAGTGACTGGGAATGGAGATATGGCACTAGAGGTAGAACATTTGCCTAACATATACATGGTCCCGGGCTCAATCTCTAGCACTGGTAAAGAAAGAGAGAGGGGAAATAGATAAAAATAAATTAACAAGGCAGTGGTGGCACACATCTTTAGTCCCAGTACTGGGGAGGCAGAGACAGGCAGATCTCTGAGTTTGAGGCCAACCCAGTCTACAGAGCAAGTTCCAGGATAGCCAGGTCTACACAGAGAAACCCTGACAAAAATTTAAAAAAAAGAAGAAAGAAGAAAGAAAAGAAAAGAAAGCACACCTTCTTTCTTCAGGAACCCTCCAGAATTTGATAGCTATCACCAGTCTTGGCTTGCTTTCATTTCTTCCTTCCTTCCTTTCATGTCTACATGTATGTACATACATCATGTGCATGCCTAGTGCCCACAAGGCCAAAAGAGGATATTGGAGTTACAAATGGTTGTGAATCCCCTGTGGGTGCTGGGAATTGAATCCGGATAACTGGAAGAGCAGCCAGTGCTCTTAACCACTGAGCCATCTCTCCAGCCCCCGGCTCTTGGTTTCATACTGAAGCGGTTATCCTGCTTGACTGGAACTGTGTGTTTGAAGACAGCTGTGCCACCTCTTCCACGTGTCCTCTATGTCCTCTCAGCCTCTCCCACTTGCCTGGCTGATGGCAGCGCTCCTGTGGACCACAGGCTTCACCGTGCGTGCCTTGGGTTAGTGGTTCATTGAAAAGTATTGCTGTGGTTTTACAGATTCCTGACTTCATTTCTAATATCTTTTCCTTCTGGTTCAGAGGACTTCCCCAGTTCAGAGTCCAAGATCATTGCAACCACCTGGGAGCAGTCACTCTCTACAGAAGAAGCAAGGGGACTCGCCTGGAACCGGTGCTGGCAGGTAGGGAGCTGGCTCTGGAGAGTGGGGAGATGCAGCCTGCAGCATGATCCACTCACTGCTTGTGACAGCCCCTGCTTTAATGCATCTATGCTGGGAAATTCAGACACGTGAGAAGTCTAAGGGCTGTGCTTTCAGACCAGTGATTCATGGGACACTCTGAGTTTGATTGGAAAATTCAGTTTTTCTGCCCAAAATGAAATTAGTAACCAGACATATTTATTCCAGCAATGTTTCAAGTAGTTTAGCTTCATGATCAGAACTAAAAATGAGAAAGCGTGAGGCTTCCAAGGGGCTTAATATGTGGTTATGTGCAGTCTGTAATCCAGGGTGGAGGCAGTAGAAAGGGGTGTGGCCCTCGGCCACAGAACACAAGATCCCGAAAGCCCATCCTCAGGCCACCCAGGGAGGCTGGTGGGTAGATTTCAGAAGCCAACACGGCCACATTGTGGCCATGGCATGTGGCCAGTTCAAGTGTAGCCCGTTGGTCAGTGGCCCCTCATTGTGTCCATGGCCAAGCCTGGTTTTCATGGCTTCCTATGAAGCCTTTTTCTACCCAGTGTTCTGCACCCTCAATTCTAGAGGTATTCACAAGCTGAAAGCCAGTGGATGTGAATACTTGGTCCCCAGCAGGGACACAGGCCGAGTACAGTAGAGTCCATTAGGGACCACTTGTGGGTTCAAGTCATGAACGGGCGTTGGATCTGGTTGGTGTAACTCTCTCCGGCAGCTCCCAGGAGTCTGTAATTTCAGGCTTTGGTGGAAAAAACAGGAGTTCCTAGGACCAAGACTTCGAAATCAAGTGATCAGTCCCTGTCACCGACAGTGAAGCTAGGTCACAGCATGTTTTGTCGTAAGCATTTTTAAGCCTCCACGTAAAAAGTGGCGATGTTTTACTTCGGATATGTGAAAGTGGTCCCTGGTGGCAGGAATTGCCATGCTGAGAAAGGGAATGTTTTCTGGGTAGCTTGGGTAGTGGTGCCCAGAGGAAATTCTCGCTTCTTCTTGGCATGAACATTCGCTTCTTTAGGGGAATAGTCAGATGGTGTATGGTATTTTGTTGAGTCACAGGAGTGATTTTTTTTTTTTGATACAGGGGTCTCATTATGTCGCCTTGACTGGCCTAGAACTCTATATTAAACCAGACTGCCCTTAAACTCAGAATCCACCTACTTCTGCTTCTGGGGAACTGAGATTAAAGGGGTACACCGCTAGGCTGGGCACAGGAGTGATACTTTGCATTGCACCTCTGACCTTTGTTGTTTCAGCATGGGGGCCTCCTTTGTCCCTCCAGATCTCTATCAGCTGTTCCGTGTTCACAAACATTTTTTTAACAAGGCCTTTCTTTATTTCTTTTTTTTTTAATTCTTTATGGTTTTATTTAACCTATTCTATGTGCATTGGTGTGAAGGTGTCAAATCCCCTGCAACTGGATCTTCAGACAGTGTGAGCTGCCATGTGGGTGTTGGGAATTGAACCCGGGTCCTCTGGAAGAGCAGTCAGTGCTCTTAACCACTGAGCCATCTCTCCAGCCCCCCGTGTTCACAAATTTTTTATCCAAGTAACAGGGCAAAGCTTTTAGTAGTTGGAGCTATCCAGACTTCTAAGTTGACTCCAATGACAGGAGACTAAGAGTTATTTTTTTTCTGGGATCCCACACCCGGGAACCCACTGCTGGCTGAGACTCAAGGCCCAGGTCTTCCTGTCTCATCCTCAGGGAGTCCTGGGGTCTCTAAGGAGACTAGGGGACAGGTTCCCAACGTGCATCACAGATGGATTTCCGAGTAACTGTAGCTCAAGGCTCTTTTGTTGCTTGCTCCTCAGTGTTAGTCAATTATTATTTTTCCCTTGAAGAACTGTCTCTCATGGGCACAGGACCTGGGCGTGAAAAAGATGGTGGGTGTCTAGGAACAGGCAACATCCTAGTCACAACTGAAAGCAGGGCAGACCTTGGAAAATGAATGCTTGTCCCCACGCAGAGCCAGGACTTATCCCAAAGCCACCCTGGCCCTGTATCCTTCATGCACTCAGGATGTTTATAGGAGGCAAGAAGGGGTAAGGCTCTGTGTGGGTCACCGCAGCCTTGGCATCACTCAGAAGGATGGCAGTGTGATACTCACTTGCACACGGGTGCCAGACACCACGCCAAATCAGCTATGGCTACAAAATGAAATTTTGCTCTCTTTTTACCAAATCAGCTTTGATTCTGAATCCAGGCTGGCAGGATTTCCCACAACTGCTGTCCTTGGGACACTCCTTTTCTATTGTATTTATGTATTTATTTGTTGAGATACAGCCTCTCTCTACGTAGGCCTGGTTGTCCTAAGCCAGGCTTGCCTTGACTGTGCGGAGATTCAACTGTCTCTGCCTCTCAAGTGCTAGGATTAAGGGCATGCACCACCGCACCCAGACTGACATCCCTTTTCTAAAGTCTGGTGTACTGAGGTTGTCACATGACCTCTACTCTTCCATACTACCACTAAGATACATATTGGTCCAGCCACATTATCCACTGACCACATGACTATACTGTCTCCCTGTAACCTTTGCCACATGACCATTTTCTTGGGGCTGCTTCTTCAATGTTCATCCACCTTTGTAGTAAGCTTTCATGTAAGACTATCTTTGGATTTCCAGCCCCCAAATAATGACACAGAGACTTATTAATTATTAAAGCTTGACCTTTAGGTTAGACTTGTTTCCAATTAGCTCTTATAACTTAGTCAACCCACATTTTTAATCTACATTCTGCCGCATGGCTCAGTTACCTCTCCTCAGGACAGTGTGTCCAACTTGCTCTGAATCTGCTGGTGAAGTCCACGTGCCTAGATTCTTCCTCCTCTTCCTTTCTCTCTTCCTGGAAATCCTGCCTATCCTTTCCTGCCTTGCTATTGGCCATTCAACTTTCTATTATACCAGTTACAGCAATACACCTTCACACAGTGTACAAATATCCCACAAAACACCTCTGAGCCTCAGAACATGGTCAGGAAGCCAGAGGAGGGATCCTCACCATTACCCCCCCATGCCTACCTACCTACCCCACCTCCATCCCCACCCCTATCCAGGACTTTGCTCTCTCATCTTTAAATCCATTTGCCTTCTTTGATGGCCCTAACTGAACAACTGGCATCCACCCTGAAAGGATACAGGGTTTTACAGAAGCTAGGAACAGCCATGAATGTTGGACTGTGTTTTCTCCTTGCCAAAGCTCCTGAGATGAGAAGCGCAGGAAGGGCTGCAGCGGCTGAGGTGTGGGAGGAAAACAGTTGCCCTCCTTATCCTTTAGCCTCTGCATCTATGAATACAGTGCCCTGTGGACAGGGGAAATGCACTTGTAATGAACATACACAGATTTAAAAATTGTTCTCTAAACAATATAGTGGGATATTTATTTTTACTGTTAGATATAAGTAACCTAGCAAGTCATAGTGGAGTGGAACTCACTCTGAACCCGGCACTTGGAGCCGAGGCAGGAGGATCACCATGAGTTAGAGGCCAGTGTAGGCTACAACAGAGTGTACAGCCAGACATTGTTCAAAACCAACAGCCAGACAGATTTAAAAAAGAATCGAGATGATTTTAAGTATTTGGAAGAATACACCGTGGATTTGAGTAGGGGGAACTTGAGCATCCTTTGATGGGGGGGGAGGGCTAGAGCCAGCAAATATTTTCCATATTCCCATATCCTCAGCAAATATGGAGAATGTAGAAAGAAAAAGACACAAATTAATATTACCAAAGAGTCTCTCAGCCCAGACCTTATCGCCACACCACAGACAAGGACACAGACTTGGAGCACTGCCTGATCTTCGTTAACAGTAGAAAGTCCACTGATTTGCCTTAAGAACCACCCCTCTCAGCCCAGGTACATTGACTGGCATTTTGGAGCCCATTCCCTATGGTGGGATACCTTGCTCAGCCTTGATACTGAGGGAGGGATCCTGTCTCAGGTTAGTATCTCAGACTTTGTTGACTCCCCAAGGAAGGCCTTACCCCCACTGAGGAGTCGATGAGGGGTGGAGGATGGGAGTGGGGGTAGGAGAAGGGGAGGGAGGGGGAACTGGGGTTGGTATGTAAAATGAGAAGTAAATTTATGAAAAATATGAAAAAAAAGATCCACCCCCCCTCTTGGAATTGTAGTAGATCCAGGGGCTTACGTGGCCTCTAGGGGTAGGTTCCTCACCTAGAGAGGAGCTTGTCCAACTGCCTTGCTTCCTGATTGCCACATGGTGTCACTGTTATAACTTGACCTTACATAGTCCAAATTCATTAAGTGTCCATCCCTGCCTGGATTTGGGTTCCCGAGGGAAGTCAGTCCGGGGCCCCCCAGAGTGAAGCTATCTTAATCCAGATAACACTTGTTCCTGCTCCCCCGTCTACCCGATATAGCCGGCTTCACTTTCTGCCAGGCCCATCACTTTCTGGGGGCCCCTCTCTCCTCAAGTACCAACGACTAAGAATGGTAGCCCTACAAAGTGCAGCTGATCTTGTCACATAACCTTCACAGAGTGGCAGAGCTATGGGGGCTTCAGCGGAGGAAGCAGGGCAGTATTATTTGGAGAAACTTCCACTCAGGTGAAGCCAGGATCTTTGACTATGCCACAGAAAATACAATATGAGGCAAAGTCAGAGTTCAGTGAGAAAGGATTTTAAAATATATTCAAGGGGCTGAAGAGGTGACTCAGCAGTTAGGCATGCTAACTGCTCTTGCAGAAGACCAGAGTTCAGGTCCCAGCATCCATATCAGGTGTCTCCCAACTGCCTGTAACTCCAGCTCCAAGGTATCCAGCACTCCAGTCTGTCTTCTGAAGATACACACGTTCACATGCATATACATACATACATATACAAATAAGTAAAAATAAATCATTTTAAAGATTAAATAAACTAGATTGAAGCATGTGTGTTATAGATCAGAAAAATGCTCGTGAGAGAACAACACACACTCAAGACACAAAGACAGGATCCTCAGGAAGGCCCGGTATATATGTGACTATCCTAATACTAGTTAATATTGGTGGCTCCTGAAGTCATTGTTCACAGTGTTTCTTTTATAACGGCATTTATTTATAGGGGTGTAGCTGTGCCGTGGTGCACTTAGGAAGGCCTGAGAACAATTTGTGGTAGCTGGTTCTCTGACTATGTGGTTCTCAGGTATCATACTCATGGCAATGGGCTTGGTGACAAATGCCTTTACCTGCTGTACCACCTTGCTGGCTCTATTCATAGCATTCATAAGGAACTTCTCCTCCTCTCCTCCCCCTCCTCTTCCTCCTCCTCCTTCTTCTTTAATGAGAACAAGATTGTAGGGTAGTTTCTCAGATACATTGGACGGGATTGTAGTCTGGTTAAAAAAAAAATAAGTCAAAAGGTCAAAGGACTCTATTGTAAGGAGGCCACTAGGAAGGTAAAGTGTTTGTTTTGACTGTAAACAAGGCTCATAATCTCAGCAAATTACTGTTTATAGCTGGCAAGGGTGGAGTCACTTGTGCTCAGGCCTCAAGTATGATTGATTGCTAATTTTACATTCTCATTTGAGATCCCTGTAAAAAATTATTGTGGAGATGTGATGCACACGCCTTTAATGCCATCGGCAGAGACTCTGAGCATCTGTGAGTCTGAAGCCAGCCTGGTCTGTGTGATGTAAGTTCAGGGCCAGTCTATAATCCTGTTCAACGTATCTGAGAAACAACTCTGTGATCTCATAGTGCTCCCTAGGGGTGGGTGGAAATGGTGAGTCAAAGATGCTAAGGTTTGGGACCAAGAATCCCCAAAGTATCCCTGCAGTATGCTTACAAGCAAGTGCGGAGAAACGGATCAACTTAGACATGCAAGAGGAAAGACTGTATGAGAACACACTAGCTGGGAAGATTCCTGGGCTGGTCTTTATCTAAGCAGGCCCCTGGCAGTAGGGAAGAGTGTAAGCAGAGACTGTATGTTGGTTTCCTGGCCACCCAGAACCGAATAATCACACAGAAACTATATTAATTACAACACTGTTTGGCCAATGGCTCAGGCATATTCCTACTAGCTCTTACATCTTAAATTAAGCCAT
Source organism: Ondatra zibethicus (assembly GCA_004026605.1). Lineage (NCBI taxonomy): Eukaryota > Metazoa > Chordata > Mammalia > Rodentia > Cricetidae > Ondatra > Ondatra zibethicus. Next base: position 40,828 of record PVIU01017352.1, read on the forward strand.
TTCTATTAATCTGTGTATCGCCACAAGGCTGTGGCTTCCTGGTAAGGTTCTGGCATTCTTCTCCTTAGGCAACTACATGGCATCTCCCTGACTCTACTTTGTTCTCCCTGCATTCAGTTTAGTCCCTTGTACCCCTCCCTCACCCGCCTAGCTCTATTCTACCCTGTCATAGGCCAAAGCAGTTTCTTGCAGCTTCTTTGTTAACCAATGGTAATAAAACATTTTCTTAGCATACAGATGGGAATCCCACATCAGAAGAGTGACAATTTAATGGGGGCAATTAAGGCCCAAATCCTATGAGGTCCTTGCTGTGGTTTCTATAATTTATATAGTTATTCCCAGATAGGCCAGCTCATCCCAACATTCCTATTCTGGTGACTTTAAACCATATTGTAGAGCAGAGGAATGGAGGAGAGCTGGGGTGACGGACCATAGTAGACGGACTCATGGGGCGGGGAGTGGCAGTGTCCAGTCTCCCTCATTATAAGATTTACCTGTGTGTTGGGTAAATGAAGCAACACCCATGCCCCTGTCAGTTCTGCAGCATCAGCACCTAGATGCTTCTTCTGAGCAGGACAGAATCATACAGGCACTGGATAAACCATCCTTTTCCTAGCTGCTTTTCATAAGATAGCCTCCTGCTTCAAGTGAAAATCCTTCATGTTTGAGTAAAAGCAGTGTAGAGATAGGTGGCCAGGAGTTTAAAAAAATATGAAATTAATGGACTTCACTGAAAGGCAAGGGTGTGTCCTGTTGCTCTCTGCAAACATGGCTGCTGTGTGCTAGACATAAGGTCCAAGGTTGAACACATCCCCATGCAAAGCAGTTCTGTATACATGCTTATAGATGAGCTGAGGGAACCCTGGTGTTGTAACGAGGGGCTCGGGCTGTGTTCCTGGTGCCGGGCCCCTTGTTCTGTCCCGCCCGGCTCCCAGTGCGTACCTGAAATAATTACACGGAAACTGTATTCATTTAAATACTGCCTGGCCCATTATCTCCAGCCCCTTATTGGCTAACTCTCACATATTATTTTAGCCCATCTCCATTAATGTGTATCGCCACTTGAGTTGTGGCTTACCGGCATGAGTCTAACCAGTGTCCATCTTGTGCTGGAGAAGCATGGCGTCTGCTGCACTGCCTTCTCTCTCACAGCATTCCCTTCTATCTACTCCGCCCACCTAAGGGCTGTCCTACCAAAAGGCCAAGGCAGTTTTCTTTATTTAACCAATGAGGGCAATATACAAACAGAAGACCCTCCTACACCACCCTGGGAGGAAAACAAGGCTCAGAGAGGCTGGACAACCTACCCAGGCTCACACAGACAGCGTTCCTGGTCGATGCCACCCTAAACCCAGACC